>DWNE01004633.1:0-14917 GCA_018249875.1 Cecropterus toxeus
CGTTATTGTTTAGTTACTTTCAAATTAATATATAGGTATATTTCACTGTACCTAACTGTACCTATATTAAGTATATTTAATTATATGTAAGCATAGATGTTAAAGTGTAAGGCGACTACACTAATATTTTAAATTTCATAAAACTCTTCTATATAATATACCTATCTCTTACAAAAAAAACAATTTATTTATTAAAAATAAGTAAGTATATATATTAAATAGTTGTGTCATAATTTCATATTTAGATTCACTTTCTTAGAACTCTGATAACCATAATTTGCACATCGAATAATTTAGAATTACAAGGTTTGTTATAGGTATTATAATTTTCAGATCATGAAAGTTTCTAAGCAGAAAGGTTTTGAAATATTTCTACTCTGACGTTTATTTAGGATCTTGATAAAAGCCTTTGAAAACTAATAGAAAACGATAAAAGGCCAAAATTTTATAAATCTAATCATAATAAAATTTAGTTCTTAAAAGTCATCATAAAATGGCGACTAGGATAATGGAGCAATTCCGTACTTTTATATTCTCAAATGCGGTTTTTTACCTTTAATATACCCTTTAAATATTAATTTCTTACTTTGCTTTCAATTTGTTGCTTGACGAGGAAGTCTTCTTAATAAAAAGTACTAATGACCAATCAATCTGGTTTGGTCATAAATGAGTTTTGATATTTTTATAATTTTGTGCTTTGAAGCTTTCAAATGCATGTTTCTAAAATGGGAAGTGTACCCGTTAACTACTTAATCTAAGAGGTAATATAAGTACATAATCGAGGGCTAATTAAATCAAACTGTCTACTTTTGTGTGGTTCAGTAGTTATGATTCTAACGAAGGAGCTCGTTAGATCACTGATGTTTATGTCGCCCCTTATTGTAAAATATTTATTTATACGATCTGTTTTATACACATTTCAAGTTACACTTTACCTTATCCTTATTTGAAACTGAACACAAATATAATACGACGATACCAAAATTTGTTTGCTTAATCAAACACATCAAATCTGGTATATTTGATGTATAACGTTCTTAGAAATCTTAAGGTAAACGGGTAACGCTTGACTTAATTCGATCCTTAATATTTGATTCTTGCTGATATATTTATTCAACGTCTCCTTAAAAGATGTCAAGGCTCATATAACTTTGTTTCGATATTTCTCGCCATCTATATTTATATGGATAAAACATATTTTAATCTTTGGCTAATCAGTAGTAGGTACCTACTGCTGGTTAATTGTTTGTACCTGTAGTCTAATAGTAACAATGAGCATGCAATCCACCTGATAAGTGGCCACTAATTAATGACATTATGAAAAATGTTTTTTTCTTTAGAAATATATAGGTCGCTAAAGTACTGGCTTGGCCGTTCCTTTTGGAGCTTCTTAAGAATATCCACAGAGTTTGTTCGTTTGCTCCTAACAGTCAATTTCCCAAGCGGTGTCATTGTAAACTGATATGGTATAATGGCATTAATTATACATCATTATTTTTTCACATTTATAGGTAAGATTTTGTATGCGTCTATGTAATACAAATTTGTCTTATGTAAAATCCATTAAAGCTTTATATAAAATTTGTTTATTACGTCACAATAGATGTTGCAACATCAGCTAAACTTCATTTTATGTTCATGTTACTTTGAATTTCTATTTCCGTTGCCAACAAATACATTAACTTTGTTGGTTTAATCGAATTGCTTCTGTTAAAAATGAATTGTTTTATTAAACTCCTTAGAGTTTTCAATTTCGATTGCATCTGTTGTGGCAGAAAATATCGTAAAATCGCTCCGTGTGCTATAGAAACGTAAATAGTGCACGACGTTAAAAGGCGCTTAAGGCTTTAAGCGTATACAATAAGCTTACTTCTGGGAGCTGTCTCTGATGTCCTCTAATGATATCGATTTCTAACATGAGCTTTGTGTTTCAAAGTCCTTTGTTGTTTGTATTTATTTTATAGAAAATGTTTGGTTTCATCCTGCGACTTCAAAGTATATTCTTAGTTACATTTCATAAAGCTTAACATCACAAGCAAGATTCAATTGTGTGCTTACATTGAAGTTTTGTGTGTAATTATTATATAACTACAGACTCATATCATAAATCATTAAGATAGAGTACCACTGCCTGACTTTACTCTGCAACTACCTAAAGTTTGCCGAACTATTGAATTTTTTGGTTTTACATAACTTCTTTAAAAAAATAATCTTATAAACTTAAAGCTTAAGTACCTGTTATAATTAACAATATGTATAGCTAATTCAGAATTAAATGTAAAGATAAAGATATTTTGAAACTGCGCCGAGTAATTAAGCGACAATAATATATGGTAATTGTATTAAATTCGAAATGGTATATATTTACAAAAAAAATTGTAATAGGTGCATTGTATTTTGCCAGTTGCGAAAAGTTGTGAAAAGTTCTGTTAAGTGCGAATGGGCATGCACCGGTGTTGCAAACAGTAGCGGCGAGCGAGGTGGTGCAGAGGCAGAGCGGCCGGAGGCTGAGCGAGCGCGGCGCAAGCGCCCAGGTGAGTCAGGTAGGCCCGCCCCTACGCCCTCCGCGCGCCTCGCGCACCTGCCGCGCCGCTCAGTCCAACGCCACACGCCGGCCTGGCGACTTGTGCTCCGTGCACGCCGCCACTTTCTCCACACTCTCGCGAGCCCTGCGCGTCGTTTCTCGCTTCTCCCGATCGCTCAGTTTCCCGCTCCCGACTGTGACCCGGCCCTTCCCCGATCCCCGGACGTCGACTCGACTTCGAGTACCGCGCTCCCTAACTTTGTTCACGAGTTTCGAATTTTTCACCGGTTCACTTCGGTCGGGCATCGGGACACTCCGGAGACTAGAGTTAGTGACGGCAACTCGCGTGGCCGTCGAAACTTCTGACCGGCCGCGGATGCGGTCGTAGAAGATACGCGGGAGAGGCCTCCGGGAGGCCGCCTTCACGCTGTTCCCGCCGCAGCTTGGGTGCGTGACCTACGCGACGCCGTGCGGCTGCTGTCCACCCCTGATCCTGCAACATCCGCAACCGCTGCCCTTGCAACTTCCGTTGCCGCTCGCTATCCCGCTCCAAACCTTAGACCCCCAAATCGCTAAACATCAACGTCTGGTGCTCTCTAACATGGTAAGTGGTTTCGATATTTCCCGCCTATCTGCACGAAGTGCACGCACTCAACCGACAACTTCGCGAAGAGCGCAGCAATACTAAGTTGTGAACAAACGCATCCGATAACAACTTTCTCGTGCCGCCTAATGTACAGCGATGCTATCACTCTTCCGTACGGTAAGCGTCCCGACATTCACACCAAGTGAGGCTAAGTAAACATTGTTTAATAGACTCATTCATAAATATACTGTACGCTAAAGTGTCCCCGCTCGACTAACTTTGATCGTACGTAACTATCGGGAAGTTCGAAGTTCGCACGTATAAGTTAAGCGTATTAACGATTCAACCGTGCCCTTAACTTTGAGTATATTGATCTCGTGTGGGTATTGAAATTAATTGGCCTAGTTTTAATTACCTAGTTAAATCTGTTCAGCGTGTGAGCGAACCCCTAATTCCGCTTCATTGCTAAATGAGTTCAAACAGCTCATAGCTGATTATTACCGGCATATTTTAGCGTCTCGCACTAGCACTATCTTGCAACAAATAAGTTTGAAATAATTAGACACACATTTTATGTCTGTTTACCGCAACAAAAATCAATGAAAAAAGTTTGTATGACTCTTGTGTAAAGTTTTATCGTTGTCACTGTTAACGATTATTAAATTACGCGTTGCGGTCCAAAAGCGCTCTCAGTGTAAACTTTTAACACAATTCCGGATGCAATCGGCGAAGAAGTTAGAAGAGGAATCGAACGAAGCGGAGACGGCGATAACTGAATTAAATTTTGTTTATAATTCAAGTCAGATTCTTATCTTACTACATACGTACCTTCGACACTGGTCGCACCCCAGCCATGAAAGTAAACGCTGATGACAGAAGTTTGAGTCAAAATGGAAGTCGCATCAAACTTTTCTCATTAAGATCTTCCGTCAAAGGTGGTGTGTTTATGTTATTTTAATACTCATTTACTCACAAATCTAACTCTCTCTTACCGCACATCAATCGTGGATATTTCTATATCCAAAGTATTTTAAGAATCATCGCGTTATTATAAATGCTCCAGTAATATATTTACAAAATTGGCTACTTCCATCGCAAATTGATTTAACATATTTAAGTCCTAACTTCCTCAAAGCATCAAAGGTTTATTTATAAGTACCGCGAATTCAAAAGTTAGCGATGCCGAACCGATACAAACAAATATTAAAATTAATTTGCATAAAATTGTTAGAATTTCCGTCACGTTCATTGGGAATATTCGATGTCGCGACGGTGTAACGGTCGGCAAATATTTCTAGAACCATTACCATGCTAAATTTTTCATGTGAGCACCAAACCTGTGACATTAGTAACGGTGTAAGCAACAATACTTGAGCCTACACAACTGACAACAACTTTGTATTTTACCTTTATATTTTCACAAAATATTAAGTTGTGAAATGATGGAAAATTGTTTTACTTTCGAGAAGGTTTATAAATCAGGTACTCATCTGTTTATCTTTTGCAAATCACGATATAGAATTAGCCTGTTTTTATAAAAATATAATTTGGTTCACTGCAAAAGTCATGTAAAAATCGCGCATCTTCATAAATTATCCATACATATACATATATACCTATGTAGCTGATGGTCTAAAAACTATTCTCTCTAAAATAAGTGAAGTTGACGATTGGGTCTTTATTTAATAAATCACGTAATGTTAATGTCACGTAAAATTTCAAGACGGAAGGTCTTGAAAGTGTTATTATTAAAAATTATGTAAATATACTAAAAAATTGAATAATTCTATAACGCATGTAAGCGTATCAAGATTAGTGATCAGGGGTTAGGATGTGGAAGGAACATGTAACTTAATTCTCTGTTAAATGTTATTGATTTCATGACAGACCGCTATTGTAGATATATAGTTGGCCTGCATTTGTTTGCTGATTCTATTACGTAAAAAATGTTCGTGTTGAATAGAAATCACCGCACTCGTCCGAGCAATCGTAGCGTGGCTCGCGCGTCATTATATCAGTTTCACCACAATTTCGTTGGAAAGCCTGGTACGCGACCGCGTGAAACGGTATTCACTACAAGTAGACAAGTATGCGCTTAATTACATTCAGACGTCTAACTAGTATTGTTTCCAATTCAACAATCAATTAACAACGAAAAAATGGTGCGTGTAAGTATGTAGCTGAATTTCACTTGATTATGTAAAATGTTTGGTAAATGTCCATATTAACGCGATTAGTGCAATTTGTTTTAGTTTTTTGGTTAACAAATAATAATCAAGTGATATGAAGTGATATTAGTTACAGTGCATAAATGTAGAAAAACGTAATTATGTTCCAAAATCAACATTAAAATATAACGTAACCAATATTACAACGATTTTTTTGTAACATAAACTTAAAATTTGTCTAAAGATAAATAAAACATGTTTTATTATCATCATCAAATAAAGAAAACGAAAATTATCCAGTAAAATTATAATAAAATTATATTTAAATTCCGTAATACTTTATTAAATCATGAATATTATATTATACTGATGCATAGGAGTATTCCTTAAAATTAAGAAAAACTAAAAGTTGTACCTGGTAATTTTTAAATTACGTCTTGCCTACTCTATTCGAATTGCCTACTCAACTTAATTTCGGATACAAAAGATATAGAAATATACATGGAAAATCAAATATGCCTGGATGGCACAATTTGAAAGTTAGCTCACCCTGTGGACATACCTATCACTAGACCCTAATTTTATATCATTGAATGTTCCGTATTACTTTTTTAATAGAATCTTAAAACAATCATTTACAGTTATACTATAAAAGTAGGTGTTCAGAAAAAGAAAATCTCAAAGATTATAGAACTTGAATGTTAAACTCCTAATAATACATGTCATTTTAATGTCATCATCACATCTCTGTGAACCGAGGGGCCCACGTTGCGTCATCACACTGTGGAGATTTTTGAAGACTCAAACGAAGTACACAGTATAAGCAATAGCGATTTAACTTGTCTACTTATTCGGTATGCTTATTCCTAAATGCGTATTCAATAAAACACTCACAAAACTAATGTTTGGTATATCTCACGTAAATAAAAGAAACGATTAAATAAAGAGGAGGAAGGAAGGAGTTAATATGTAGTAAATATTTTCTAGATGCCTGATATTCTTTCTTGAAGGCAACACTAATTGCGAATGTAATGCTTTATATATGAAAATATAACTTTAACTCCACACCATCCAAACCTAAGACCTCTAATATTCTAACCCTCTAAATATAACTAACTTAAGCTTAACACACTTCACCCGAGCGCTACTCTATGCTAAATACCTTATTTTAAAAACAAATACTCGAGACTGCAATGTTCAAGTGCCAATCCCACGTCATTCATTGCTCGTTCTTATTCAGTCCGATAACCCTACGGCGAGATATAAACCTTATTCAGTGTCCGAATTTATTAATATTTTATTAATATTCTCTAGTTTTTTGTGCATTAAATAAATATAATAACTAAACATTTGTTGGGTTTCTTAATTACTGTTTATTGTAATGTTAAAGTTTGTGTCAACTTGTTTAAAGTATTTATACTCCTATATTAATACTGTGACGTGGGTGCTATGGAAATTTGAAGTTATTTACCCAAACCCAGTACAAAGCTGGAAATCTTCTAGACCAAAATATTAAAAACAACCTTAGACAAACATGACATTTATAACATTACTATATTTCCTGTAGGTATACGAAACACGCTCTAATCTTCATCTTGGACCCAAACATAAATAATATAAGGTCATCGCGCTAGCTTACGAACCGGAACGGCCATAGACTAGCGTGTACCGTGTAAAAACTAGTCGCTTACTATTTGTAGAATAAAATCTACTTATTGTTATTATTTTTTAGAGATACAGCACAACCCATTTTTTGTTTAATAAATGTGTTTTTGTATACACGTGAACGTTCATGGACGTGTAGTGTCCGATGATGCAAACTTTAATTGTTACGAGTTAGAATTATTGTATAAATGTCAGTGCAATTCGTCACGGAATAGATAGTATTATAAAGTCTCTATAGCATCGTTGAATGAGAACATCGTATTTCTTATGTTTATTTAGCAAATTGGTCGTAGAGTAATTAACTTAACTCTAAAAATCTATGTGGACATCTTGTACAGTATATCCTATAATAATGAACGGTTGTAACAAATATTCATGCATGTATTTTAAGAGTGAATAAAAAAACAATTCGAAGCAATAAGCAACTTTACACCCTCTAATACCCTCCCCTAATGGAGGTTATTGGAAATTGTCACCGCGTCTGACATGTGTTGGTGACCGCAGTGGGTACTAATGTTACACAGAAAGACGTAGCTGCCCATATCCTTTCAACCCTCAGTCGCTTCCTACTGCATCCACGGAAAATAAGAGTGATGCTATTCAAGTGCCGTACTACACAGTATCTCCCAAAAGTTCTACAAACTGCGTCAAAATATCCGTATAAATGATCTCGAAGTCTTTACCTGATCAAAAATATGTATAAGTTATATATTTACTTTCTCCATACTTCGAACTTAGTATCTGTAGTTACAAGTGCCATGCACTACTCCTAATTAATTCATAGTTGAGTAAATAGTCCAGATAAGTGTTTTGAAGCAAAGTTTATGAAAATTAATTTTATTAATTGGATCTAAACTTTCTGCTACTCTTATTGGTATTGTATAGTTTCTTAGTTTTACGCAGTATACTTTATCGAACGTTAATTTTCGTAATGAATTTACAGAATAATTAGAATAGTGTGTTAATTAGAATGGTTAGAAGTTCAAAGTAACTTATACAGTTCTATTTGTTTAAAATAAATCTATTTCTATAAGGTACAATCATGTGTACCGAATTAACTGTCGCAATATAATTTCGATAAGCTTTTCTATCGACTTTTGACTTTTGTGTTTTATATTTCCCTATGCTTTCTTAGGGAAGGTAAACAAATCTTAATAGATAAAAAGCACTGATTTAAACTACAGGTATTAGAAAAGCAATGTATTATCACTAGTTATATATGCCCAAGATTATCGTCAGGACTGTATTTCTGTAATTAAACTAAAAACTACTTTTATATCTGCAGTCATAAATGAGCTGAATGGAGCGCAAGGTCAAGTCGAATTTCCGTTTCGCCGAAATTATTCAGTTCCCTAACTTATAAAATTCATATCGCTCGGGGCAATTTTTAAAAAGATCCAACCGCCATAGTTAAATGCGGTACTAGACGTCGGAGTAACGAATTTTTCTCTCTAATTACTTCGTGTCAAGGCGATTGTGCAGGAAATGCTCCGGCGCCGGACAAAGGATCCTGGGACGTTCATTAATAAGATCTTTCTAACTGCAATTTCGTTGAATAAAACCCCGTTTCTCGTTAAAAATATTAATATTAGACAATATAGGTACTTTCGCTTTAATGATAATCATTACTTTTATTCTTTGTTTAATTCACCAGTATAAAATTTGTGTATATTTTACCACAAATTAAACCAGAGATTTGAATGATTTTTACGTAAACTTGATTTTCTTAAGTATACAACCGTTACAATTTAAGTTGGCTTTTAGAGAGCTATTTTGTATTATTTTAATAATAGGACTGTTTATCATATATGTCATAATGTAGGACAAGTACGGATAAAACGAGGAAAATGTTGAAAAATGTGAAAAAAAACACACAAAGCTTTCGACGATGTTTTTTCTAAAAGGAATATTGAGTTAGGGGCAGGTATCTCCCTCTTGTGCAATACAATGAGACTCTTTTTAATTTTGCAATTGCTGCTCATATTTTAACAAAGAGCGCTAGATCCGTCATAATGTCTTCGTAAAAAAATACGTGACTAGGAAGAAAAGAATGGGGAAAAAAGTTGCTTTTTGCCTCTTTATGATAGAGGTAATGAAAAAATGGTCTAGGTCATCGTGAGAGGAGCAGCTTTTACATAAGCTTATTAATTTACTCTTTGCTCTACGGTATTTCAAGAAAAATAAAGGTATTCATTTCCTCTATGCTTAAAACGGGGAAGTTTTCGTTAATAACTTCAGGCTTCGCATGAAGTCTATCATTCTTGTTTAGTTATCTCATATTTAATTAATACATTGTTATCTCTCCTCATACTTTAACATATACATTCATTGTTCAAGACAGGAATACCACCCATTAAAAACATATTTAATAAATATTTTATGGGACGCGCAGAAAAACGTATACAATTTTAATAACTTAAATACATATATGTACATAACAGAAAACAAGGTTAACATGGATCTTCTTTATACCTGTTTAACTTTAACTCAAGAAACTTAACTGCACTGTTAATATATACAACACCGCTTATTACAAAATGTTCCTTTATCAGCGTAATCTAACGGAAAGTCGCACTAAAAATAACTATTTCCCATAATTCTATCGCTCCCCCCATTTATTACGGGAGGCAGCAGGGCAGTAAGTGGGGCTCTTAAACCGGGACATAAATTTCCCCGGTACCTGAGTTCCTCCACTAATCATTTAATGCCACATTTGCGTCTCTTGATGTAAATGAACGTCACGCTATGACAACCCGGATAGAAGGAATTACGAGGAATAGGTGTATTTCAATCATCTTAATATTTTGTTAACGAGTTAGGCCTGTTTATATATGTCTACGGGTATTGAACTCTGCGGAAAAATAGTACTCTTCCTTACAATGTCTATTACTAGCGCATTTGTAACCTTCATAACATCCAATTTGTTTTCCTTCAAATATTTTCCTTGAGTGTAAAATCAATTGTAATATATAACAAAAATTACCATAAAAATGACAAAATAAATTTTATTTGAACTTTACATCTTTTCGAAGAGAGGCTCACCTACTGTTAAAAATAACTACTTAATTATCGTGTTTCTTTGCAACTTCATATATGACACTATCTAGTGGTCGTAAACTTAATCGTGAAAAAATAACATTTATCCTAATTTCTGGTATAAATTTACTTTTAATATGAATATGTCAATGTACTAGAATATTCTTGATTATTAAACGTACACGTAAACGTAAACGTAAAAGTTTTCAAACGTACAAAATATTGGTAGCAATTGTTCAACGTTAATATAACTTTTTGAAATATTTTGGACCTTTTAAAAATACAGTTATTACTTCTGAAAAAATATTTGTCTACTTGTCGAAAAAAAAGAAGAATCGTATTTTCTTTTGTGCCGTTCAAGCTCGGCGGAACTATAGACGCCGGTTTGCTGGACAAACTCAATCGGAAGTGTCTTCAAGATGTAATGCTAAACCTGAAACGCTTCAATTTTACAGCTGTTTGAAGATGCTTTTTATATATTTTATATTAAGTAGGTACCTTTATATTCATGTAAACTAAGATTAAAAACACAAAATGTGACTTATGGGCCTTTATATGACCTTGATAAATATTTCAACTATTTCAATGTATCAAAATTACTCAATAGGCAAAATTCATAAAAAATATGCATTTTCATTATTTCTTTTGTCTTTTATTGATAAATAATCAATGCTGAGACGTTGTAAGGTTGGAATCACTAAATGAAAAATATTGTATAATTTGTAATGTGTAATATTATGAATCACATTTTAGAATATGGTTATAATTCAGTTATTGGTTTTTTAGTGCAAAAACATCAGATATTGCTATCAAGATCAGAACAATATATTTTTTCCACGCAGTTTCTAATTGAAAATCTTAAACGTACCACCGGGAGATCTCCCGATAATCTCGCAACACGTACAAATGTCCAGTCACCTTAGATTTCATTATTTTATTCCGCGTATCAAATAGCAGGGGGATTCTACTTAGAAATCACAAGAAAACCTGCATAAACATTCAAACGGTCGGCCATTAACGGCAATATTGGTTTACGGCGGGCAATAACGATCGTGATATCGAAACTATCGTTCGCAATTGAATCGCAAGGAGCGGCCGCGAGCGAAATTTACGTACGTATTGCTCGGAATATTTCGGTTATTTCTGCTCGTATGCCGCTTTATTTCTACGTTGGTCGGCGCGTGCGTTTCTTGGCTACTTTGCATTTAATACAAGTTGGTAACAACGCAATGTGGCCAGGTGGTAGAACCAATGTAGTTTGACCGGGGAAGTACCACCGCCACACCTATTTCTAGCGTGAAGCAGTTCTTGCGTTTCGGTGGAAGGGTGTGGTTGCCGGCTCACTTTTGTATGAGGTGACCATCTCAGTCCTCTGGAGTGGCAACGCATCTGTGATAGACTTCATATAGAACCCCTGTTCTATAATACAGATGTCCATGGGCGGCAGTAACTTCTTACCATCAGGTGGGCTGCTTACTCATTTGCACTTTCATATATATATAAAAAAAAGGTTGCTAAGTGAGATAGGTTATATAATTTTTAAGTAAATATATCATTAAGAATAAACATTCTTGCGTGTCGGTGAAAGGTCGTGGTTGACGGTCACTTCTTTAGGCTATCATTTTAGTCCTCGGAAGTAGCAACGCATCGGTGATCGACTTCAGATAAAATGAAGGTGCTTAAGTCTATGGCTGTGACCACTTACCATCCGGTGAACTGCATATCCTTTTTTTAAGAATAAAGTAGCAAACGAGCGTGCTGTCACCCATGGACATGTGTAAGCAACTTCATATAGAACAAGGATTCTATCTGAAGTCGATCATAGATGCGTTGCTACTCCTATGGACTATGATGGTCGCCTCATATATAAGTGAACCGGCCAGGCCTTGTAAAAAGTCAGCTTAACTTCAAAAAAAGGCTGTTATATAAGTCTTATAAAAATGTTTTTGCTATAAATTGTGCTCTTACTGTTTACAATATTTACAAGAAATGTCTAGTCATATTTAATCAACTTTTTAATTAAATTTCCCCGAGCTATTGACATGTTGATCATCAAGTTGCCCGTTGGTTTATTTTTAGAAATAATATTTTTAGACGTTACTCAAACATTACAGTTTTTGTATACATTTTTTCATTTAATGTTTTCGTGCTTCGACGGACAGTAATAATAGTTATGTTAGGCCCTACTCTGATTTGGTCTGCAGGGTGTAATAAGGGAGATTTACTTATCTGATCTCTCTCTCTCTCAGACTCTGATCTTATATGGGGTTGAATATATCCATGGGCGGCAGGTGCAACTTACCACCAGGTGGACTGCACTCCACAGGTAATAGAAACAACGTTGTTCGACAGGGAAGGTACTAACGCCACACCTATTTCTAGCCTGAAGCAGTTCTTGCGTTTCGCTGGAAGGGTGTGGTTGCCGGCTCACTTATATATGAGGCGACCATCTAAGTCCTCGGGTGTAGCAACGCATCTGTGATCGACTTCAGATAGAACCCCAGTTTTAATATGAAGTTGCTTACAGAAGAAACCATGTGCGTACATACATGTGAGTACTTACCATCAGATGAACGACATGCTCGTTTGCTACTTCATTCTTATATAAAAACCGCTCGTTTGTTACTTAAATACTTCAATATTATATAAATAAATCTATCTGATAACAAACATAAATTCCTTGAGTTCAAGAACAAAGAAATAAAATCATATTGACCTAATTTATTGGGGAAGTGTAATCTATTCGGAAAAGTAACATAAATAAAAATAAGTAAGAAAAACCCCATGCGCACTTCTGAAAATGTCGTCTATACCATTAACACGGTTTTCATATGTGGGACATCTACGTTTTGTATATTGATATTTTTATACCATTTATAAAAATATCAACGGCACACACAGTGCTTTTTATCTTTTTATCGACAGCCTATTATCTTTTTTTACAGTTTGGTAGTAATTAACGTTTTTGGTGTCGTTAAAAAAATTGAAAACGTACTAATGATTATGGTCGAAGTGCTTATAGTTGTGCGTATTATGGTTCCATACCCAACTGAACCCTATTACAAAGACTACGCTGTCCGTCTGTGCGTGTTCGACGACCTGCGTGGCGGAGTGATCACCATATCGATCCCCGGCCAGACAGAAATGTGAATGATGAGTTTAGATTTTTGTTATGGGTCTGGGTGTTTGTGTATTCGTCTTTGTTTGTCCGTGGCATCCACGACACAGGAGAAAATCCTACTGTGGGGCTATGAGTTTAGAGAGCGTTTATGTTATGTTATTATGTGCGTCTGTTCGTTAGTCTGTTACTAGACCGTATCTTATGCACCGTGAGTAGCTCTCACAATGCCTAAAATACGACCAAATTAAAATACAGTATAGTTGTAATGTTCAAGGATGTGCCGCTATAACATCATATACTAAAAACAAAAAAAATATATAAGGTGGGTTTTCCATACAACATACGAGGTTTTATAGATATTGATACGGAACCTTTCGTGCGCGAATCCGACTCGCACTTAGCCAGTTTTATAATTTCGATTCTTTTATTATCAAAGAAGTATCAAATTGTAAATAATGTTCATTGGGACTTAAAAACACAGGGGCTGGTTTTCGCCCACTCATAATAATTACCAAACTTTTTAGTTTTTATTAATTTAATTTGGGCAGAAGTACTTGTAATTCCAGTTTAATTAGTTTGGAAATTCATGTCGGCAACATCTGGAAATAAATTTTGGTTCCCGGAAGATGTTTCAAATGAAATCTTATAATAGTATAACAATTGTGTGCAAGCAATTCCATTTCGGACTAAATTTCGACTAATGGCTCATGGATGCAGTTTTAATTCATAGCTTACTAATTGACAATAGTATGTGATATAATAAAATATATAGATTGGACCAAATTTAAAGATATTTTTTTAAACTAAAATACAGACCCATCCTTTTTCCGTAGTTTAGTTGTATAAATAATAGGTATGTAAATATTTGGTTGGGGAAAAGTTTATTTATGTCTTGTATAGAATTCAGAGAAATTTTACACACAATTTACATTTCTTTATTATAATATATAAGGAACACTTTCTTCGATGACTTGTTGTCATTTCATAGGAAGACACTGATAAGTGTCATATCAGTACCTATGACTAAGACTAAAAAATAATTGTACACCACTGGAATTATGATCCCAGTGCTGTACAATAATTTGGACTTTTAATCTAAAATCTTCATCAGGCCTTTCTTAATTTCAATTTTCCACTACATAAAGAGTTTTCTTCTTCTTCAGAAATTCGGCCAAATAATATACTCGCTATATAAAGGATGGATTGAAACGGCCTAGCCAAGTTTTCCTATTATGTAAGAGAGCAAAAATGTGTAGGTAAAAATAAATGACCAAATCTTCTATGTTTACTAGACCGGCCTTTTTATTATTTTCTTCTTATAATCACATCAGATGGTGGCAGTAGAAATCGAAATTCAGGATTCTACTGGCAAAAAAATAAATTCAACAAATGCAAAGAATTAAACGAATGTTTTAAATTTTATTTCATACCTTTATTGTTTGATAAGAAAATTAACGAATCTTTCTACTTTTGTTCGTTTCCACAGGCTCTATATTGAAAAAAATCTTATGTCACTTGGATAATTGAGATAAAACCAATAAAATTTATATGTTAAAATTCTTTAACTGTAGAGCTTTCCAAATAAATAGTTACACATACCTACTTATGCAAATAGAAACATTACCCTCGTTTTGTTGCATTCATGTAAAAAGATTATAGTGTATTTTCATATACGAATAAATTACGAAAAATCTTTATCACCGATTATAAAATACAAAACGGTTTAAATACATACAATAATGCGTACGTTAATCTATACTTATAATAAATCTGTAGAGAGGTCAATTCTGTACATGAAATATATATCCAAAATAACT
>DWNE01004634.1:0-14917 GCA_018249875.1 Cecropterus toxeus
AGTAGTTCGACCGGGGAAGCACCACCGCCACACCTATTTCTAGCGTGAAGCAGTTCTTGCGTTTCGGTGGAAGGGTGTGGTCGCCGGGTCACTCTTATATGAGGCGACCATCTCAGTCCTCGGAAGTAGCAACGCATCTGTGGTAGACTTCCCATGTTCTATATGAAGCTGCTTACAAATGTCCATGGGCGGCAGTAACCACTTACCATCAGGCGGGCTGCTTGCGCGTTTGCTACATCATATTTATAAAAAAAAACCTGAAGATATTTTATTTATTGATACAAACATACTTAAAAAAAGATTTCCTTTAGTTATATATACCTAAGTTCCAAATACCTACGTATTGTAATAGGTACTGACTACATTTAATTTGTTGCGTCAAATAATGAAAGCGGTCCTCCGGCGAGATGTTAAAACAAGTTAATTTTAGAAAAAAAATCCATCGAGCTTACCCGACATTTACGAATGGTTAAACGCAACGGAGTGAACTAATTAAACGTGAAGAGGGCGAAGCTCGCTGACCTACACGGATACTGGTAATCTACTGCTGCTATAATCAAATTGGATCTACATAAAATTAGATACCTGAATATTATGTTCTTTCAATTTGGCGTGACATATAAAAATCTTTTTTTTTTTAAGCAGAAGTTACAAATGTAGAACGCTTCAAGTGAGAGTGAGTGTAAAAGAGGGAGTGGGAGAGTTCAACCAAGAGACTCTGGGAAGGACGGTGGCATGTGTGGTATCATGCCGTCGTAAACACTATAAGGTACGGTGAGCATTAGTGCTCACTGGGAAAGACCCCGAAAGGGCGTTGGAGATCCCGGAGTCTTCCATGCAGCGCTAAGAAAGGCCACAGGCGGGGTGCGGTGGGAAGGAGAAAGGTAAAAATAGGTCGGAGCGGTAGCGGAGCGGTAGCAGAACGATAGCGGAGCGGTACTCGACCTTTTGAAGGTTTCCTTCCTAAGAACAAAAAAAAGATAAAGTCAGTCTTCTCGGTGGTTAGCCCTAGATGCTTTGCTACCTCTGAAGACTAAGTTGGAACATCTCGGACAAGTAAGTCTCCCTTACCATACCATTCAGACCAGAATACAGCACAGCATAACACTGCTATTATTAGGCAGAAATGGGTTTGGCGATGGTGCTTCCGAAATCGAACCACATAGAGTTCTACTACCTTAAAATACTCTTAGGGCTATATTTTCTTTCTGTTATCTTGCCCAAATATCTATGATGCTAGAACTGGAAATAAAATGCAGTGGTTGGAATGCTATATGAAAATAAGCTGCCGATCTACAGATTTCAATCGTAATAAAGGCATGAAATTGCGAGGTTAGCCGCCTTATTCGAGCGAATTCTATCGGCATGAAAACAATTAAAAAATGGTATTTGTGAGAGGGATATCAGCGCGTAAATTGATGTCGTAATCAAGAACCAGAAATGCCCTAAAGACAGATGCAATCGACGAAGTGTGACGTGAACACGGCCGTCTGGTTACGCGGGGCCGGCCAACTTGGCAAGAGCTGTGCTTGGTTAATTTTATCGATTTATTGTATCACATTGCCTTCTTCTTTCACTTTTGGCTCTAACTGATATTTCCTACGTTTTTGCGCGCACACGAAATATCTACAGACTGGTAGAAACTTTGAATTGGATTTTGTTAATTAATAATAAACAAAATCCAATTCAAATTGTTAATGAAGTATGTCCACTATACAGTTTTCTCATTACGTAATTTGTAAAGAAACTGATCTGAAATCTTTAATTACCAAAAAATGCGTCTATATTTATTGAATTGATGAATTGTTATTAATTATATTTAATAATATGGTAATTTAAATAAAATATGTAGACCTACACAGTTTACAAATGCAGAAGTAAAATGTTATTAACAAATGAATTTATGAATCCATTTAGAATATGAAAAATACGAAAATTATTGGTTAAGTAATAAAAAATATAAATAAATTTACAGTTTTGTGTTAATCTCTGCTACTAAATAAATACCTTCTATTTACTATAACATTGAATGGGCTTTACTATAACATTAAAGAGATAAAAATATGTTCTGCCTATTTGCAAAACATTGGAACATTTACTTTTAAAAATCTTAAAAGTAAATGTTCCAATGTTTTGCAATTTTTTACACTAGAGTCACACAACTGATGCCTCGTCTCCTGCATTTCCACCCACTTATCAGCAAACTAAATCTCGGTAACACGCTCAATGTCGTTATCAGCGACCCTAAAAGCTTGTTCCCATTAAATAAATGATCTGTTTTTTTTTTTGTTTTTGTGCGTTTACTATAACTTTGTATCGTTTACGTTGCATTTTGGGGGAAAGAGATAAATTTTGTTTAAGAGATAATCTTGATACAAAGTACACGGAGACCCGCTCAATTTAAACCAAAAGACCTATTAAGAGTACGAGCGCGGACAGAGAGATTTATATGTTCATCTCTCTGCTGTATATATAAAAGCAAAAGACTACCCATTTTTCTTTATATAAATGGGAGCCAAAACAAAAAAACTAGAATCCAGAAGCTTGGATACACCTACCAGAAAATATTTTTGATATGCGGCCTGAGGGTTTAAAGGATGGTATAATTTTGTATTTTCTTAGACGCATATGAAATCGTTTGATAATATGAAATCAGTTATTATTGTTTTATTAAAAAAAATACTAACTTATATTAAAAATACCTCATTTTAAACACTGACATTTTAATATGCTACGGGTACTCCCGATATGCGGATTTTTTAATTTCTTTATACCGATATTTCAACCCAGTTACTTGGATCTTGGTCACAGCGAAGTCTAAAATCATATACATATTTAAACAGTGAGTTCAAATAAAAAAGACTAAGTCCACTTTGTCGTCATGAAACACAAGACAGTCATTTACGGTAGTAATTACATCAATAGTAAACAATCCAGTAGAGTTAACGCAAACGAGGTTGATTAACGGCAGTAATTCAAGTTATGTATTCAAGTACCAGTTGAAATAATATAGGTATCTTTTCCCCAAACAGGCGAAAGTTCTGGATCAAAGTTCGTGTAAAAATATTTTATTGAATCCGATCAATTGATGAATTATTTTATAACCACTTTGAATAGATGCGTTCGTCCGATTGATTTTATTAGACACCACTCTCAGTTTACGGCGAATATGGTTGCGAGAGACTTAAAAGACCCCCAGCTGAGCATCTACAGGGGGCGGCTTTAGAGCGCAATAGGCAGTTCACTTTTATATGAGTACGATCATCTTAGTTCTTCAGAGAAGCGACGCATCTGACACTTTTATCATAAGAATGAAGCAAAAAAACGAGCATGCAGCCCACATGATGGTAAGTGGCTACTGCCACCCATGGACATCTGTAAGCAATTTCATATAGAACAGGAATCCTATCTGAAGTGGATCACAGATGCGTAGTACTCCCGAGGACTAAGATGGTCGCGTCATATTTAAGTGAACCGGTAACCACACCTTTCCACCTAAACGCAAGAACTGCTTTTTTTCTAGAAATAGGTGTAGTATATAAGTACCACCAGGTACTTCCCCGGTCGAACTACATTGGTTGTTCCACCTGGTAGAACTCAAATGTCCTATATGCTTACTTGCTTATTAATGTCCATTAGCATAATAGGGGTTGTACCTGATATATATATATATATATATATATATAAATTGAAGGGAATATATATAATTGAATGCAATTCCCAAAATAAGTAACACTTGGAAAAAATTAGGATGTTTGACCAAAAAAAATACTTCCTCATTCCTCCATTCATATTCTCCTACTCCGCCCATTTGACGCTTTTATCTTGTAAAAAAAAACGAGAAACCTTTCATTGACCTTCCCCGTATACTACAGACTACAGATGAATCAAGACAAAGTTCGTCTTTTGCTTCAAAATATATGTACCTAAATTACACGATGTATTGTTATAGGAACCAAACTAACTACTTACAAAGTTTCAGAAACTTGTGAGACAGCGTCGCCGGCCTAAGTATAGTTTTACTTTAAATCGAGTCGTTACTATAAAAGAGAAGGAAGGCTTCAAAATCCCTTATTTCCAACAGTGTAGAACTTTGCCATCTAAATTCGAAAAAAAAACAGTTCACATTTATTACAATAGAACATCAGAATTTTTGTACAAAAAAGATACCACAAAACTGGGAACAATTACGCAACAGCTATGTGGCCCAAGGACAAAAAGGGAAGTTGATATTTAGTGACAGCGGTCCACTCCCTCGGGGTTATCCGCTCTGACATCGGGATTTATCTGACAAAATCGGATCGGATCGGCTTACACGAGATCACAGTACGCACCGTACGTAGAAGCCGATTTGCTCAGCTGCGTATCTTAAATCGGATACAAAAAGTGTGTTTTCAAACATATCGTCAAGCATAGTCGTATGTTTTTTATCTCGATCTTAGCAACCTGAATTGACATTGGCTTAGCCACATCGCACGCAGGACCAATAACCAATAGGCAAAGAATGTCCACAAGTGGTGGCGATATTAGTAGTGGAGTACATATCCCTGACCTGATGACCTAAAATCCGTTGAATCTAGAAAGTACATTATTGTTTTCATGGATACTTATTAAAGGCCTACATTCATACATACATGGCTATAACGTCATCAACCGTTAAAAAGATCCCTATTTGAAATTGTATTCTGGGCATTATTCGTACCTCATCATTAATCCGCCATTACTACCCCACAATATTCGATACACATGTCGAAATTGCTTTTAGGCATGTATTCGTTATTTATTCTCTCTTATCTCCAATCTAAGGAGAGCTCAACGATTATACCAAAATTTACGGGAAAATCCACAACTGTTCCATCCGATTCAATACGAACAAACTAGGGAAGACTCATATTGTCCAGTGTATATGAAAATATACAGCTGAATGTTAACCACAGGCGTGTTATGGATCTGTCGTAACTTTGGACATGATATAAGAAACTGTGTGATATATGAAACACATTATTAGAAACTAAATTCAGCCCACAATTTTACACATGGTTAGGTATTGCTTATGATAAATTATCTTTTATATATAAGCTAAGTTATAGTCAAACAAGGAAAGTATCATCGCCAAAACTATTTCTAGCGTGATGGCAGCTGACATATTTGTGAGGCAAACGTTTGAGTCAAGAGTGGTATGCATCTGGCAAAACCTTTGCTCTGCATGGACTTGTTATAATTTTTTTTGTAAGCAAGAATCACTTACCACTTGCAATCTCGATGCACAAGAAATTATTTACGTTTCAAAACAATATATAACTCAAAATTATGGTACAACTTGTATTAATTAAAAGTCTTTTTTATATTTTATACATTATCGCGAACGAGCAAGAACGGTTCTTTTGAATGACAATCTTTATTGGCACAAAGTATACCAGAAGTCGTATCCAACCGCCCGTATAGAACCTTTTTCCTATTATTTTCATTAACAACCCTGTGCGTGACCAAAATAAAGTGGTCTTTGACGGTGCCAACGAGTCTAACTGATTTTTCGAGCGTACATAGTAGGGGAATCAACGAAGCAGATATTCACGGCAATCTTCTTTATTAAATCTAACATAATTGTTCGACTGATATTAGCACTTCATGCTTTGGAAGTAACAAAGAGACTTCTGTATAAGATTGAAGAAGAATAATTAGTCCATCATGGTTGGAGGTCACTGCTCACACATACTCTCAACCCCAGATTAAATTTTTGAAGTAAAACTTCTTTCGTATCGTTGCGATTTGAATCTCGATTAAATGAACATTCGTTACGAGAGTAGTTGCCGGGGCTACAATTAGATGGCGCTGTACCCATTGCTGAATCACGCTGTCCATTTTACTTCGTAGTTTGTATAAAAACTCAAGTTTAGTACAAGCGAGATAATTGTTATTAAGTTTCAATTCAACGGTGTGTACTAACATTTCTTTAAATTATGGTGTAGGTATTTATATAAATTTAAGCAGTATTAGAGCGTGCACTTCATATGAGGGTAAGTTGGTCACTATCGTCCATGGAAATCTATAAGCAAATTGAGCACATGGATTTGAGCCCCTAACTACACCCTAACTGTAAACCTGTACCTGTCCAGACCATACACATCAGCGCTACAGGAGACAGCACGTAGACACAGTACATATATGGAACAGTATGGAAACTAAGCCTAGTTGATAAAATAATTACCTACAGTCTTTTGAAGCAATGAGGTTGTCACTATTTTTTAATAATAGTGTTATTCATTCTTATTTTAGCATTTACTGTTCTGTATACTTTAATCAATCGAATTGCAATTTCTACGCAGTTTATAAGTAATATAATGTAAGTAGGTAATTTACGGCTTCGGTTAAACCTAGTAGGACAATAATAATTTTGTTATTGTAATTTGAAATACGGAAAACAGCTTAAAAATGATAGAACTATCTAGTTACATAGAAAAATGCTTTATTATTCAAACAGCCGTATACCACGCAATACGCTCGGGGCATTTTTAAAAAGATCGCGGAAACAAATAGCAACGTCCGCTCGTCTTGCCGTGACACTCGCTAATGCAAGCACTGCGAGAAACGCTAAGGGGCCTCGTCAATGCGTATGTTTGTGTGAGTGCGCCGTTTCGAACGTTTGTTAGTAGTTACCATACTGTTCCATATTTTTACTGTGACGTAGGTTTCTACCTTAAATGCATGCACGTTTTACATACTTGTTTATTTTAATAAAAAAAAATTACAGGTGTTCTGGGTTTCGTGCCATGAAGGTGAATTATTACCTATTACTAAGACTACTGTCTGTTTGCCCGTTTGTCTGTCATCTCATCTCATGAATTGTGATAGCTAGACAGAATTGAATAGAAGATTGAAATTTAATAAATAACACACATGTGTTGCCGCTATAACAACGCGTACTTACTAAAACATCTTTAAGGGGGCTCCCATACAACAAACGTGATTTTATCTGGATAATAATAACAGCATCATGTAGACGCTAAAGATATTTAAATATTTAAAAATAAATAATTACAACAATTGTGATAATCTGCCGTTATAGATAAGGGTACGGAACCCTTCGTACGTAAGTCTAACTCGCATTTGGCCGGTATTTTAATCCACGAATGTAGTAACAATTAAGTATTTACGTCGTTTTCAAACATAGTTGCAAGCATAAATTCATTCTTTCGTAATAAATCTTTTTACAGTGTTGTAGACTAGTGACATCACTAGTGTTTCATGTTTCATGCAATTTTATTGTTGTTTTATTGTTATGGTTCTATAATTTAGCTGTTAAAAGTTAACTTCATTGGGGATACAATGTATTAAGCATAGCAGATATAGTATTTATCACCCACGGACTTTTAATAACTATTTAATATCCCATTGTGCGAGTATAGCACTATACTTAGTTGTCTTTAGTGTAAAATTTTCATTTTCTTTCATACATTTCTTTTCGCCGATATTTCGACATTACATGGATCGTGGTCATAGCGAAACTAAATGACCCCAGCTTCTCCGTGCAGTGCAGTTTCGCCGTGACAACGATCCATGTAATTGGTTGAAAATCAAAAATCAAAACTGGCATATTGTATGTACCCGTAAAATACTAAAATCTCTAGTGTTTATCCCAAAAAATAATACCTACGGGTTTTGTGAGATAGAATAATCGCGAGTAAAGCAGCAGGCATAGTATATATAGAATTAATTTTAGATTACTATGCTAGTTCTATTTGCTTATTCGTCTTGTATCTTCATGACCTACAGAAAATCTAGGCCTATGAATATAGAAAGCGTCTTGAATTCCTCCTTTTAGGTTACCTAGCATCCAATCTTAATCCGTGAGGCAAAGCCAAGTTAATAAGAATAAATTTCTTCAAAGAAAATCATATTTCTCAGCGAGATTGAAGCCGTTCTCACTAAGCTGGGAATTCAGGCCGAATATTTTGGGGCATTACAACTTTACCTAAACCCGAACTAGAGTTCGTCCCAGCGGAGCAGTCCGTCTTTGTTCCCGCATCAAAATGCCACAAAAACTGATATTTGTTGCTACTTAGGCCGGGCGCTGACGTCAGATCTACTTCGTTGGCAAATTAGGCTTTTAGTACGATTATACGAATAGATAGCTTCCGATATAACTACAAAGACCGAACCTTATTTGAACCATTATTTGAAATGAAATTCTATTATCCCATTGGTTTGCATATAAAATCATTAAAAATGTAAATACGATTACAATACAAAATATACGCCTCAGTTAGATTAAAGTGTCGGTGGTCCCGTTCGATTACAATGTGGGTGCCTTCAAGGCAAGATTGAATAGGCTTTTTCTAAGTTAATGCGATTCACCACCAAGGACTTACCACTTGCATGCCACGATCAAGTGGGATTGTAGTCAAACATTGCCTTATAAAAGATTAAAAAAAAGTAACCAATAACTGGAACAAGTAGTGAAGGATGAAGTGCAATTATAGTCAAAGAATAAACCTGATAGATATTTAAGACAACTATTCACGCAACTGATCCGGAAAACGTATTCCGGTAACTCGAATCAGGATCGGTTGTAGGCGGCCTTACAGCTCGAGTTTTTTGCGGCCAAGCCTCAGATCCTGATCATAAATTTTTGCGCGTAAGTTCCGTAAAAACTTGTGCCAATAACGTTTACTGAATTGGCCTAATAAAGCCACGGCAAGGGTCGCTCCCGCGTGGGCCATCGCCTTTTCGAGTTGTATATTACAAGCCACAAGCAATTTATATGGAAAACGCTTCGAAATGTATCTCGTTTGTGATAAGATCAACCAGCATTACACTGGCTTGCTTGTTCGGATGGGATTTGAGTCGCAGTTATTAGTGTCTGGGGGACCGCGACCGAAACCTCAGTCAGCGATTTCGGAACGTTATCCGGTTTAACGGATAATATTCATGGTTAGGATGGAATTATTAAACTTTAATTATTTGTTTGGCGATTGATTCTTACCTTCTGCATAATTAACATTATTAATAATCCAGTATCGAAAGTCGTCTAGCTTATTTATTTGATTAGCGATTACTTAGTGATCTGGTTATCTAGTTGATGGTTAGGTTAGATTTTACTTAATAACTCTATCTTGTTATTATTGAAAAAGCAAAAAATAATAATATTTCTCATAGCCCAAAAACTCTAAATAGCCCAAATATGAAGAATCCGGACGTTGCTGGATATTTTTTTGGCTTAGATGCTCTCAATAGAAAATTCAAATTTTATGATTATTGTCTTATATTTACTTAACAACTATTAACAGATAATTGTATTATAAAATCGCACAGACAATACTAAAACAAAGTCATAACAGAATTAACTACACATGTAGTACCCAAATCATTGCACAGAACAAAAATTCAGTACGAATTACACCACTTAATAATTTGTACGTAGTGTGAATACACAATAATGTAACTTCGTAAATATTCAAATTTTTGACATCATAAATTTGTTAAAACACTTTAAATTGTTCGAATAATTTAAATGATTTCAGTATTCGTAATAAATTTTCAAATGGCTGTTAAAAGTACCTATATGAGATAGATATCTAATTATGTTGCTATTATAATTATGTACTGGTCAGATTGTTCTATTTCTAAAAGGAAAAAAAACTTACAAGTTACTTAAAAATAACGTTCTTTCTATACTCATAGCCCAACATAAGGATTTTCTCCTGTGTTGGTTTCATGGACACACGCACACAAAGACGAATGCATACATGTTTAATTACCATTTTGATATCATAAACAATGTGATTGTGGTATTAAATTTATTATATATATAAATACGACAATCTAATGAAAACTTCATGAAACAATGATGTTTTCATTAGATTACGTGGAAGCGAACCATAAAAATATAAATGTATATATAATTTTACAAAATTTCATTTAACGTTTGTTATTGATTCCAAACAAATTTCTTTTAAGAACTTCACCCTAAATAAATAATAAATAGTAAACTAGACAAATTGGGTGTCTCCGGAGTATTTTAACGAAAATTTTGAAGGGCAAAAATGTATTAAAACGGTTTGCCGTTTCTCTAAACTAAATACTTGTTAGTGTTTAGTTTTCTAATGATAAAACAACATTGATATTCGGATTTACCATTTCTTATAACTTCGCTCTATGTAATATAGATATACAACTAACTATAGCGTGTAAAATCATTAACATAAAGCCCTGAAATATAGCCCTGAAATTTCCAAATAATTTTATTAATAATATCAACTATAGAATTAGGGTTTTCTCCTGTATCGTGGGTGCCATGGACGCACACAAAGACGAATATAATTATGTTTATTTACCATTTTCATATCATAAAAAATGTAATTGTGATTTTTATAATTACATCATAGAATTATATCATATTATTTTTCAAAAGAATATCATGAACAGAAGTTCCGATTTTTGATAAAACATCGTTGATATTTTCTTGCTTTCAGTACGACAACTCCCCAAAGCGTGTCACATTACTCTAACTTAGTCCTGGAAACGTTTGTATGAAGAAATATGTTCTGCTTACTTTTCACTTAAGTTCTAAAGAGACGACAAATAAGTGGGAGCAGACACGTATAAATAACGATTTGGCTCATTACGTCTCGTGAACGTATGTCCCTTTGAGGAAACTTATATTTTATAGCGTTGTCTGTTCATTTTCCTAATCTGTAACCGAGTGGTGAGATAGAAGTGCTCTAGCGCCAAACTTAGCCATAAATGGCATTAGCATTGGATATCTACATTCTTCTTTTGAGTCGGTTTTAATTGATTTGACGGATTTACATGTAAAACGGTAGAGGAGTTTGTGGTCCGATTCGTACTTTCAATGTATGAGCGTGCGGAATGCGGATCATATTCACGCCTAAAAGGGTTCTCATCCCTACACGATCGTCGACCTGGGAAATGGTTTCTCCCGCGGGTACTTCTTGGTCTACCGACAACCGACCATCAGGAGGACGACCGTCGCGGTTTAAACGTCGCATAGAAGTACTGTATGTTAGAAATATAAGAGGTTGGTAAATCTTTTACATTACATTACAGAATACAACATCGCTTAACAATGTTGTTATTACGCACTTATAGCTAAACTTAGGTAGAATTTTATCTGAAGTTTATTATTAGTTAGTATTAGTAGTAAGTTAGTTATCATTTAAGTTCAGATGAACTGCATGTTTGTTTACTATTTCCGTCATATCTATACTAAAATTATAAAGCTTTAGAGTTTGTTTAGTTAAATGCGCTAATCTCAGGAACTACTGGTTCGAATTGAAAAAATATTTTTGTGTTGTGGAATTACTGGTTCGAATTCAATTTTTTTTTTGTGTTGAATAGTAAATTTATTAGCATTAGGCTATATAACATCACGCTTTCACTAACAAGAGTTAAGAAGCAACGAAAAATATTAAATATTGTAAGTGATTTAATCTGTTTACTCATGGAACCCTAAAACTAGCTACACATTACATACGAGGCTCTGAGATCATAAGTTACTAAGACCAATTAAGTTCACCTATACAAAAGTTTATTCAACTTACGAACACGTTAGAGCAATTTCGTTTATTTTTTGTTCGAGTACAATTAAGGATCGAGGTAATTTTCTTTTTGTGGCGAGTTGCGTACGCTTTTATATTTACTCATTTGCTAAACCTAGAACAGAATTTAGATTAGTGTTTTATTTTTCTGTTACCAAAGAACACGCAATTTCTTATGTCAAATGGTTATTAAATCTCATGTAGGCAGATTGTAGGAATATAACAAAATCTGTGACGTAACGTTTGTTATTGATTCCAAACAAATTTCTTCTAAGAACTTCACCCTAAATAAATTATAAATAGTAAACTAGACAAATTGGGTATCTCCGGAGTATTTTAAGAAAATTTTGAAGGGTAAAAATCTAATAAAACGGTTTGCCGTATTTCTAAAATAACTACTTGTTAGTGTTCAGTTTTCTAATGATAAAACAACATTGATATTCTGATTTACAATTTCTTATAACTTCGCTCTACATAATATTAATATACAACTAAGTTAATTATATCATGTAAAATAATGAAGATAAAGTTTTATAGCCCTATAAATTCCAAAAAAAAATTATAATAATTTCAACTATAGAATTAGGAAACGAGCATTAGTCCATAATCGTAATTGGCTACTTTTGCCTACATTTGTAATCGATTGATTACAGATGTAGGCAGAAGGAGCCAATCAACCCTTCGAAAAAATTAGAGAGTTCTACGTATGGTCACAGATTCATTGCTATCCATGAGGACTAAGTTGGAATGCCTCCTAATTTTTTTCAGATTGAAATTGTAAACGAGCATGCAGTGCACCCGATGTTCAGAGGCAACAGCGGCCCATGGACATCTTCATAAAAATAATAATAATAATAATTTATTTCAGACTTTCATCCATAAATTGGTTAGTAACATTGAAATACTTAAGACTAATATTAGTAAAATAATATAGAAACCAAAAAACAAAATTAAATGAAAAATAGAATAAAATAAAATCAATAATAAAAAAATATACAAATAAGGGGTTACGATGCGTTCCTCTTCCCGAGGACTAAGATGGGCACCTCATATATAAGTGAGCCAGCAACCACGCCCTTCCACCGAAATGCAAGAACTGCTTCACGTTAGAAATACCTCTACCTTTCCGGTCGAACTAGTCTGGTCCCACCTGGTAAAACACCTGGTACATGTATGTCTCTCTTACCACATCAGAACACAGCCACGCTTAACACTACTCTTATCAGACAAAAATAGGTGTGTCATAGAACTGAAAAGGACTATTTAACATTCAATAAAATTACAGTGACTCTCTATTCCGTTTAGGAAAACCAAATGCTCATAATCTTAGTTATTTACTATAATAAATTATGCCCAGTAATTTAATATACTCGTAATGAATCTAGTATATTATATACCAATATTAAGTATGATCGTGACATTATTCGCTTATGTGCAATTAAAGACGTCACGTTATTTCAGTCACGCGTCCCGCTAAATGGCGGAGTTATAACAAACTGGGAAAGTTAGTTGCTCTAATGATGTCATAGTTTTTGCGATAATAACTCAACGTGAGGCCTGGCCTTTTTGTATCTGTACGTGATTGTACTTCGAGGGTATTTTCTATATTAACAAATTCGCTACGTGATCTAACCTACGTGTCGCTTTTTGTTTTCGAATATAAAGAAGTAGAATTCCCTATGATTAGGTTAGGTTAGGATAGGTTTATGCATTCCCAAAAAAATTTTTGATCCATCTTTGATTACCCCAAAAACGATGGGCCCGGACTAGGGCAAACGCAGTCAGTACCGCGAACGAGTGCTCTTAGCGTACCCGTGGTCCCGACAAAGGGCGACCTGAGGAACACCGTGGGGTTTTAGCTGGTAGGAGTCCGGCATATCCTCTCAGCTGCCCCCGCAGCCGAGAGGAACCCATGAGGGGTTCCTCTCGGCCGCGAAGGAAAAAAAGAGGATAAGGTTTTTGAATTCCAAATAAAGGAGTGGAACTCCCTATGATTAGGTTAGGTTAGGATAGGTTTAGGCATTCATTTTTTATAAGAATGAAGTAGCAAACGAGCATCCACCTGATGGTAAGTGGTTAGTGCCTCTCATGGACACTTGCATGTTTATATAAAACAGAGATTATATCTGAAGTCGATCACAGATGCGATGCTACTTCTGAGGACTAAGATGGTCGCCTCATATATAAGTGAGCCGAATATGAAGTTGAACTCCCTATGATTAGACTCTGCAGGCAATAACGTCACATAAATACCTACATGGCTACCGGCCTCATATATAAGGCGACAATCTTAGTCTACGGAAGTAGCAACGCATCTTTAAGCGACTTCAGATAATCCTTGTTCTATGTGCAGTTGCTTACATATTTCCAAGAGCGGTAGTCACCACTTACCATCAGATAGATTGCATACTCATTTGCTACCTCAATCTAACAAAAAATAAAACTGCCTAAGAACAGTAGAGAGAATGCTGAGAATTGTCATGTTCTGGTCTGAAATGTGTGGTAAGGGAGAAAAAATACTAATCCGAGTTCTAACTTAAAGTAACCAACATTTGACCAACCTCAGAAGAATTCTACTGTTTGCGTTAGCAATGATCATAATGCTTAGGCCTAAGTTACATCGCCTATTAGAGATGCCACTAAATTAGCCACTTAAAGTTACTGCAGCAATGAATCGTAAATTGCTAACAATTTCGCGGAATCCATTAAATGTAAACCATGGCATGGCGTGCATGCGTTCAACGAATCGATTACTAGCTATGTAAGTTTGAATAGCTAAAGATCACGCATGAGTTATCGAGCTAAAAAAACATTGGAGTTTACATAGGTATATAATATTGCTGTAAGTAATGTATACCATAATACTATTAATCACTCTTTTTTATTATTTATTATTATTTTGAAACGAACACGAGTTCACGTCAAAACGAGCTCGAGTCTTCCTAATCTTAAGCGGTGGCCCATGTACGTCTTCGACTAACTTTAAATAGAATAGAGGTACTATCTGAAGTCAATCACAGATGCATTGCTTCTTGTGAGGACTAAAATAGTCGCGTCATATATAAGTTAGCCAGCAAGTACATGCTTCGATGGAAGCAAGAACTGTCTAACTCTCGAAATAGATGTGGCCATAAGACATCTCAGGTCGATCCATATGCGTCCTACCACCTGAAACCCCCATTATTTTTTATAGAATTAAACGTCGGTGGAGTTATTCACAGATGTCCATGGCTGATAGAATCTTAATCACTTAATAAAACTTTTTAACAAAAAATAGAAACTGACTTCCATGTCACCAAAAAGAAATAAAATAATTTAAATATATGTTGGTTTCTTACATACACAGTACATAGTGCATA
>DWNE01004635.1:0-14911 GCA_018249875.1 Cecropterus toxeus
TATTTTTTTCTTTTCAGAGCACTGAAATAAAAGCTTGTTTTTAAAAATATTTTTTTAAAATTATTTATTTTTAAACATGTATTAATTGTATAATAATAAATATTTTATACGAGTAGACCATTATTTTCTAAGAAACACACATCCCTAGGCTGTGCAGGGACAGTCCAGCCTTACAATGCGGTGAGATTAAGGTATTTCATTTGCTTTGCACACTCGTGGGTACATGGCGCTGAATAAGCTATTTACATTTCTTTGAGAACGTTTTTTGAAAGTATAATACATGATTTTTATTTCATACATAATATTAAAATGTATATATAGTTATACTAATACACATGGCAGAATTAAACTAGACTAGAAAATTAAACTAGTAATATAGTTAAAAACTATAAAACAAAAACCCCACTCCTAAAAACGAAAGTTTGCTCATAATTATATATATTTATTATAACGCTTAAATGAGTTTTTGTCAAAATATTCGATTAAAAATATTATAATATATATATATTTAGATTGGTTTATTTATAAGCTTTTATTTGATACCCATATTGTGGTAATGGTAAAAAATCGTCCCTCCCCCTATTTCCTCAATTTCCAGGCATCATGATACATATGTCATACGTCACAATCCGTCAAGCCGTTTGGGCTATAGCGCATGCCAAAGAAATTGACATACATACAAACATATATACATACATACATACCTACTTACATACATACATGCATGCATACGGTCGAATACCGATACCTGAAAATCTTATATTTGTGTTTACATAAGGTTTTTATAAAATTTGGAGTAGCAAACAAGCATGCACCACTTATGGAAGGTGGACAACGCAGGCTGTAGCTACTGCATGTGGAAAACGGATCCTGTCTGAAGTAATGATAATAAAATCCAAATTTACTTGCCATTACATTGTTTCAAATATAGTGAACGCTAGGGAGCTTCTGGCCCTTCAGGATTGCGTTTGAAATATGTAGAAGTTTCTTAAATCTCTTACTCTATTTCCACATAAGTTCAACGACCTCATCAAATATTACACCCAAACATTACAGTGAACTCAGCTAAATCGAAATTCCTAAAAACCTGTATTAAAAACAGCCCACACAACAAATTAAGTCGATCTATTTACTGACATGCACACAATTTTCCCCCTTATGCTTTCAGCAATAAGCGTGAATGTAGCGTGCCCTAATACATGCTTCCGGACAAATTCGTCCATAAGTGTATACTTCCTGTCTGGACTCAGCAAGCAATTTACGTGACACAGTGTATTTGAACGGTTGAAGGAAAATTTCAAAAATCGGAAAATGCACTGCCTCAATTTTTCCATCCTACATTTAAGCTTTACGAAATGCTTACAGCACTGAAAAGCTTTTACGAGCCTCCCGAGTTTTTCGAGTGGCTATAGTAAATTGGGAAATAATTTCGTAAACATAGCTATTCAAATGAAAATTATTTCTGAAGGTTTTCGTCCTAATTATTATGTAATATTTAGCTTTTCGCAAATATACTGGCTGAATTTAAATGATTTATAAATATTATTAGTAGATCATTAAATGAACATAAAAGAAGAACAACGAAAGAACAATAATAAGGCGCGAAAAATCTTTGAGTTTCCTTAAAGATCGCTGATTTCAATTTATTCATCATTTGTTTATTCATGCGCTTCGAATGTTCGGTCAGGTTTACTACAACAAAATGTATACTGTGTGTTTGTACATGATATAAATTGTCTTTGCGCCAAGTTTTAGTGAATTTTGAACAGTAGTTTACCGACAAATCATCCATCTGTCCGCACAAAGTTTTGCCCTCATCGTATTAGTAAGATTTTCAGGCCACTAGAGTTCTATAGAAAAGAAAACAAAGAATTTCAAGGCGCATAAAAAGTTTTTTGGAAAATACAAATATGAGAATTGCTACATGGACAAAAGTTTAGTCATGTTACATAAAGCTGAATTCACCAATAAATACTTAGTTGCAACTATATACTGTTTCTCTTCAACTTCAATAAAACATTAGATCCCTTTCATGCAATGACTTGTTGAAAAATATGATTATGAATAAATATATTACGTAGATTATATGAAGCATAATAAATAAAACCGGCCAAATGCGAGTCGGAATCGTGAACTAAAGGTTCCGTACTATATAAAAACGGCAAAAAAATCTTGATTGTTGTATAGTATTACAGGTGAGCGCCCTTTAATTTTAATTTTGTTTGACTTCAAGTATTTTAAAGTGAATATGTATAATTCAAGTATCTACCTGTAGTCGAACAAAAAATAATTAAATTTGTTGTATCCCTTTAGGATAAAACCTAACGAATAACCTTAAAACAACACTGATAACGATATAAAATAATACTGAAAACGAAATAAAATAAATTATTCCGTTTTCATTATTTGTTGTTTTAAGGTCAACAGAAATAAAACATTCATGAAAATTTCAAATGTCCAGCTATCACGATGCATGAGGTACAGCCTGGTGACAGACACATGGACAGCGTAGTCTTAGTAATAGGGTTCCGATTTTTCCCTTTGGGTCACTACGGAACCCTAAAAACATGGTCAGACTACGTTGGTATGACATAACCGGGTTATCTAGTTTTCTTCCCGGACGACGCTAGATGCGTTTTTTATTAACTTTCAAGCTTTAAATTGCAATCTTTCTTAGAAACTTGCTTGATGATATTCTACAAAAAATCTTCATTGAAGAAATACGAGGAATACGAATACAATTTTGTTGAATAAACCTGTTTTTCAAAGGACAGGATGGATTAAATGTAAAAAATGAAATAACATCTGGTTATAAAAAATACAGATTTGAAATTTATAAATATGTATAATACAAGTGAATGCTTCTAGAGTCGAGCCATTAAGTTCTTCCACCTTCGAGACCCCCGTGTCTGTAGCTTATATATGAAAAGTAAGGCTTGGAGGATTTAAAATAAGTAACTAATACTTTTTAATATATTTGTTGTGTTAGAGATCGAATCAGTTCTTAATTGTCAGTATCTTATTTATTTGTGTTTTCTTTGTAAATATTCTACAATCTAACCTTATATTTTATTAATATCACAACTTTCATTTTTTTTAATATGTATTTATCAATTTTAACAGATAATTTATAATTATGCGACGTGAACTTTGTAAAATATTTGTGGATAAAATCATTATTATTGTTTTTTTATATCACATATTTTGTAAAAAAGATTTTTAAATAACGATTTTTCACGTCGTAAAATTATAAATCGTATCTGTTCCAATTGAAAATACATATTTTTAATTTTCTATTATGACATTATTTTCATTATCTATTTACTATAATATTCTATAATAAACAGATAAATTACAAAGGCCCCAATAGATCAAAGTGGTTTCACTTGTCCCATACAAACCTAAGTATTCGATTGGGGGAGAAGTATTCGCGAATTGTAAGAGGTATGCAAATTGTGTACACGTCAGCAGATGGAGATGCTTGCTAATACGCGGAGATATGAATAGCATCCGTTTGAGGGTGCACTCAGGTTAAAAGGATTCTGCTAGGTCTAAGAAGCGGGTAGGAATTTGGAGTAAATTGGCTTTAGGGTGCTTTTGTACCTATATTTTGTGTGTTATTTCGGTTTAAGCGAAATATGTACAATTGAACGATGTTTTTTTTATATTCTACTTTATGAAAGAAGGCGCGGAATGAGAATGTAGAAAAAATCCGTGTTGGGTTTTTGCGAATAGCTTTAAGTGCTTCATATTATATTTAATGACTACAGTTCAATGATAACAATCGGGACCAGTGGCTTCCAGTCCTATCCAAAGTAACAAAATATAAACACTAGCTGATATCGTTCGATGGTGCTTCAATTGTGGGCAGGACTGTCTAACAACAGCAATATATGCACTGCAGGAGTTCTGGTTTGAAGAAGATGGTAAGGGAGATATTATCCGAGGCATTCCAACTTAGTCCTCAGTAGCAACGCATCTGAAGCTATCCTCAGGGAAGACTCTTTATCTTATCTTGGGTTGATTGCAGATGTCTATGAGCGGCAGGATTCACTTACTATCACATGTGACATGCGACATCGTTTGCTACTTCTATAGTATAAAAATCATGCATCACGACAAATATACTTCTTACCAGTTAATTCATTAAGAAACAATAATTAATTAATTAACGTATCCCCACGGACACCTGAAAACATTCAACGGAAAGTTTAAACATTATTTACTATATAGTTAGTTAAATATCTCTTATCCTTTTAAATATACGTACGTCACTAATACAATAATACAGAGAACAATGAGAGAACAATCTTGAGAATTCGGAAAATTCCCCAATTTCATCCGGAAATTGAAGCGTGAACAGGAAATTAACCGTAACTGTTTTCAGATTAGGTTAATTCCGTTAAATGTTTCCTTATTGTTCGAATTTCGTTTTTTTTTTACTTTGATTTGAAAGTCAGGATAAAATTTTTCAGTAATATTGCAGCCCTAAATTATTGTAATGTCTACGTTTGTTATTCGTTCGCGCTATATAAATTAGGTAAGTGAAGTAACAATCCCTATTATTAAAAAAAATACTACTATTACAAAAAAAAACCTTTTGAGGTGACGAGTTATTAATTTATTCCTCACAAAAAGTAAACAGTATGTTACGAAAATTTGTTTTTCTATCGTTTTTGCAACAATAGACGACTATTTATCGAAAATTATATAAAACGAGATATTAATGTACACAATTTATCGACTTAAGTAAATAATAATTTACTTAATTTAATACTTAAGTAAATTCAAACTTAAGTATTAAAAAAAACATTTTTAAATCTAATAAAATTTAACTGTATTTTTATTCACAGAATAATAATTAAAAATGTCAATCGCCTACAAAATTTTAGAAGCTAAACGAAGCCCATTCTTAAATCTGAAAAAAAAATTCAATTAATTTTAATATTAATGATAAGAAATAAATTCCACCACGATTAAATAAAGGCGTTACTTATTCAAGTCATAAATACAACGTGACACGAAAACAAGCGCAAGAACCTACCCATACGTGCGTGTAACAAACGTCGGAGTAACAGGTAGAGTTATAGCCCCACCGATATATTAGAGCACAAACTTGTTTAAGTAGAGTTCGAGAGAATCACGCGAAGAAAGTTACATGCAAGTGACGTTTGTATTTCTTCCGTACTTATCCCTACATCTATCTTTAGATCATTTTATTTACGATTATAGTATTTTAAAGGTACCATCTCCATACCTATTTCTGCCTAATAACAGCAGTGTTAAGCACTGTTGTATTCTGGTCAGAGGTGTGTGGTATGGTAGACATACTTGTGGCGACCTCCCGCTAGTCATCAAGAGATGACGTCACCGAGTTCTGATTCACGCTATCGGAGTTTTCTCAATATCGCGCATATATACAAGTTCCGAACAGAGACTGTTGGAGCACGACCGCTTCACAGGTATGATCACCTAGCCTGGCGGGAGATCACACCTTGCCAAATACTTATCCGAGGTATTCCAACTTAGTCCACCTAGTAGCAACGCACCTTTAGCCAATCTTAAGTAAAACTCTGATCTTAACTGGGATTGATTACAGCTATCCCTGGACTCCAGAAGACACTTACCATCAGGTAGACTGCATGCTCATTTGCACTTTGGAGCCAGCCTACCGAAACGCGCTACTGCTTCTACAACTTTGCAGTCTGTTGTTATAGTTCTAACCCTGCAGTCGACGTGAAGTAAAACAAGCCTTAAGGTAATACCATAAAGCAAGATATATACCATTTTGACTTTCTTGGCTATATACCATGAAAGACACACGGGTAGGTAATAAAAAAATACAATAGTTGTAAAAAAGTTAATTCACACTTAGATTATTGATTTTTTTAGTTTATTCACAAAGGAGCCTATTCACGGTATATTGTAAAGAAGTTGGGATAATATACAGTGAAAAGGCCCCTTTATTATCCGATTACATAATATTACAAGGACACTCAAACAAAACTTTCAATGAAACGTCATAGTGTAACTAATTACAGAAAGCCGGTACCCTAGTCTAATAATGCATCAGAACTGTATATTAATATGTTCCCAGTTGATGTAACATTTGCTCCGAAAACATTCAGCTAAACGAGCCAACTTGTCTCTGTTGGCTTTCAGTTGCCAACTTCCGTACGCATGGAAATTGTACCGCTTACAATTTGGTTTGGGGACATATGGACGCTAATATTGCACGAACTCGCAGCGATCTTTGAAATCTAAGAGAGATGGGTATGATTTATATATGATTTGTACAATATATAACAACTGCTAACTATAGGTTGCTTTTTAAAGTGGTGATTTTAATGTCTATGTCTCTGAAAGAAATTTATAGCTACTGTAAATTAATTTCTTTGCACTAATTCAATACCGTTCAATTTACTATCATTGATTTAAAAATAAGTGCATTTTTATATGTATGCAAATTATCACACGATGCTTGCCTATAATATAATACAAAGATAAACAAAAACAATATGTATTATCGTTATAAATCATTTAAATGTCAACCGGCCTAAAGATTAACCATTTAATAGCTATTTGAACAGTAAGCGATCAGTCGAATCGCTTAGTATGGAAAAAATAATAGTACTACCTATAATTCACTAAAATTCATTTATGAATCTTAGGGATATATAGGTAGTACAATTATTTTTTTATAAAAAACGCGACAGGATTTTTTAAACTTATAGTGGATTAAATTCGAGATTCAAATATATGCATATATTTGTGTATCATGTACTCTATTCTAATCCGAAACGCGGTAGTAATAAGCAATCGTATGTTTCCAACTACATAGAATCGTTCCATACAAGAATATCGGTGAGTCTAACGAGCCCTCGTCTGTTTCCAACTAAATTATAAAACTTGAAGAGTAAATTCCGGTTGCCATTTGAAGTTTTGTTTGCTAAGAAAATTCTGCTGCTTTTTATAATAATGGCAATTCTTATGTAGATGTTTGCAGGCCCGAGGTTTGACTTCCGAAGTTACGAACTTTTTAATACCAAATAAACATTATCATTGTGCATTTTGTTGAATATTATCGTTTTTTTAATTATGGGTACTGCATTTAAATCAAAAATTATAAAAAAAAACGATAACATTATATCTAGCTTATTAATCTTGAAAATATCTAAAAATAAAAGTCGCAATACCACGGTGTGCGCCGGAAACGATATTTTAGTACTTTTGATAGTTAGAGTTAGTGTTTTACTTTTAAATGGAAATAGTAAACGGGCACGCAATCCATCTGATGGAAAGTGGTTGCTTCCATCTATGAACATTTCTAATATCAACCCCAAAAAAGACAAGTCTTACCTAAGGTAGGTTATACATGCGTTGCAACCTTCGAGAGTTAAGTTGGAATGCCTTGGATGGATATATTTCCATTACCACATCCTACCGATCAGAATACAGCAGAGCTTAATGTTAGGCAGAAATAACAGCGTCGGTAGTACCTCCAGAGTAAGGCACAAAGTCTTCAACCATCTTCAAATGGAAATGAAAAAAAACTTTGCAGCACAAATAAACGTTTAAACTTATGCCATAGAGCATAGATCACTCGGAGTGAAGTGAAACTTATGAACCATAAACAGTCAAGTTCCGACTATTATTTAAATCCAACGGTCATTCGATTCGCAGAGAAGCAGACGTGTAACTTCTAGAAGAGCATAAATTATTGAAACGAACTGAAGAATCGGAATGGAAAATCGAATATTTTAGAGAACTAGTTCTATCGCCACCGAGGAACTTCTAGCTGAACTATTGGATCATATTAATAAGAGAATATTTATAACAACTGTGATAAAAGTCGGAAATTCTTATTTTTTTTTATCTTAAACCAATTTAATTATTTGGGTTTTTGATATTAGAAAACTCAGCCGTTTAAATTGGCTTAAAGGCTTTAAGTAAGTATGACTATATTCTAATATAGTATATACTAATAAATTGTGTTTTATCATTCTATACGAACGATATTTCAATAATCTTTACACGAATAAACTAACACTAAATAATTTAGAACATTGATCTATACTTGACAAAGGACTTACTGTATATTTGTTTTGTATTATTTTTAATTTTATCAATAAAAATCTTTTTTTTTTATGTTGATTAGTGTGGAAATAAAATTTATTTAAACATATTTTGTTGCCTCTTTCATCATTTATCGTTTATCGAGTCACGGTGAGAGAAGGCATTCCATTTTCAAAAGCAACTTAACTTGGTATCGAACATCGAATATTTTTACAGCGCTTTCAATTCAGAAGGAACTCTCATCTAGCGCTTGAGGGTGCTTTAAGTGTTCAGTCTCTCAAGTTATAAAGATGTTCGCCTTGAATGTTCCCGAATATCTTCGTTACGTTTTAATTAAATTTCTAGCTGGATAGTCTAACGTTTCAAGAAAAATCTTACTGGATTCAGATCAGTCGAGCTTTTCCAGATGCTTTTTTAAAATTTGACTCAGCGAATGTCTATAGCTTACTTGATGACATAAAATTATAAATCCTTTACCCAAAGTTAAACTGAAGCTCTAATTGAAATTTGGGTGATACATGATATTTATTATTATAATAATTTCAATTAAAATATAGGAGAGAGTGTAACTAACAGTTTCTACACATTATCTTACACACTCTATTTTTACCGTTAGACTTTGTTCGTTTCACGTGTACATATAAGATATGTATACATACATAAACATAAGGACATATGATCATAAGATTCCAAATTCGAACAGTAGGTTTTTTCGGTAGCTTTAATTTTATTACTTGTATATTAACATATGGCAGTAACTACTTGATGGTAAGTAGTTACTGCCGCCGATGGACATTTGTAAGCAAACGAGCAAGCAGCCCCACCTGATGAGGTGGGGCTACTTGCTCGTTTGCTATTTCATATTTATAAAAAAATATGTTTAGTGTAGTGACTTCATGTATTGACTCGCATAAAACTAATTATATTTTAACATTTCATTAAGTCCTAATTACATTGTCAAACTTTAAAATAAATAAACAAACAATTAAATTCGAAGCAACAAACCACAATTATTTATGCACAGCGTGACATTCCCGTCCCGTCGCGTGTAAAATTAATTCAGCGTACCGGCGCGTTGATTGCGCTAAGCGCTAATGCCAATTCGATTTAGTTGTGTTCCTGGTGACATTTGGGTCCTAATTAATGCCGTTAAGTATTGTGCTTAATTTGCACGTAGTGTTAAGTAAGAAATTCTAATGCTTAGACGTTTTCTAAATATATTCCTCCACATGAGCATTCTATGTGGGTGACTTGGCAACCTAAAATTGACGTAAATATCCACTACTGAAATTTAAATTAAATATTAAGCTTCATTTACATTTATATAGCTGACATTCGAGCTTGGAATATTTTGCAAGTTAGATGGATATAATAACTTCTGTGCCTTATAGATTGTGTATTTCTCATGAATTAGAAATTAATTATGCATGAACTTTACGTAATCGGCGAAGAAAAACATCATGACGAAACCTACACATCTGAATCTTAAGGGCATGTGAATTCTACTAATTCTCACTTAGTCAATCTATCATAGGTTAACTATCATTGGTTAACGACGAGACAATGTCATTACATAAGTACGTTTTACTACTAACAACGTTTGTTTAATAAATTTTAATAACTACATTAATTATTTAACTGCTGTTATATTCATATACTACTAGTCTTAGCATATCGTTAATAGGAAAATAGCTTCGAATAAATGATTTAATCCTAATTCACAAAACCTAATTATTTATGCACAACGTGAAATTCCTGTCCCGGCGCGAGTATAAATTAATTCAATGTACCTACAGGCGTTGATCGTGCTAAGCGCTAATTTCGATGCGATTTACTTGTGTTAATGGCGACATTTTGAGTCTCATTATGTATTTATTTATTTATTTATTTATTTATTTATACAACTTATTTATTTATTACATACAACTTAGCAAATACATAATATATTATGTATTTGTTAACTTTTTTTATAATATTGAAGTAGCAAACGAGCATGCAGTCCACCTGATGGTAAGTGGTTACTACCGCCCATGGATATCTGTAAGCAACTTTCTATAGAACAGGCGTTCTATTTGAAGCCAACATATGCGTTGCTACTCCCGAGGACTAAGGTCGCCTCATATTTAAGCGAGCCGGCATCCACACCTTTCCTAAATGGAAGATCTGCTTCACGCTAGAAATAGGTGTGGTGGTGGTACTTCCCCCGTCGAACATTGGTTCTATCACCTGGTAAACAAGCTAGAACGAATATGGTTCCACCGGGAAGGTACCACTGACATACTTATTTTATTATTATACTTATTTAGGTGTTCCTATGGAAGGGTGTGGTTGCGGGCACACTTTATATGAGCTGATCTTAGTCCTCCGATGTTGCAACATATCTGTGTTGACTTTCAACCCTTATTATATATGAAGCTGTTTACAGATGTCTATGAACAGCAGTGACCACTAACCATCAGATGGACTGCACGCTCATTTGCTATTTCAATATTTAAACAAGAAAACACAAGTTTTTACATTGTCATATCCAGTAAAAAACAAATAGGATCTAAATAAATTTACGTTCAAAATGACATTTTACTATAAGTGGCAGCGGTCACGCCTCGTCTAAATCCGTTCATATAAAATTAAATTCAACAGAACCCGCAAATTTGTGGTTGGATTTGAATATGTAATTGTACACATTATATTGTATTGGGTATTAAGATAGACAAACATCTAGAGCATAAAAATGCATTGAATAAAATTTTGCTTGTTTATATTTTATGTCAATAAAATTAAAAAAATAATAAAGGATTTTTTTACACAGTATTGTAATTATGCAAGAGAGTATTTTAATGTCAAAGTTTCTATAGACATATTTAATTAATTGACTGATTACAGCTTGGCTTGGCTCAGTAAGTAAGTATAAAATACGGAGCCTTCTATCCGCTAAGCAATATCCGCACCATATAATCATTATCGGCCATTTCTCGTTCTAAATAGTTTGTAAGCACTACTTACGTTGAATTGTGTGAATTATTGATGTTAGCTTACCTGAAAAAGAAAAAACCAACATTAGTAGATACAAATTTTAAAGTAATTAAAGTTAAAAATATAAGAGCGAGAGAGAAAAAAGAAGTGGAAGATAAAGATATATAAAGCTATCTTTGTCTTTTACTCCGAATGTTATCTCCACTCCTATTTATGCCTTACGACACCAATATGAGGTGCTGTTGTGGTCTAGTCGGAGGGTATTGTTAGGAAGACATAGTTATTTGAGGCATTTCAACTTAGTGCTCAAAGGTTCTCAAAGGTCAAAATCATCTGTGGTCGGTGTCAGATAGAGGTCTGATTTAATACGGAGTTGATTACATATTTCCATGGGTGGGAGTAGCTACTTACAATCAAATTAAATGGCATGCTCGCTTGCTACTTCAATATTATAAAAAAATTCGTTGTCTGTGAAATGAGATTTACGGACAATAGTTTTGCGTGAAAATACCATAAAGAAACATTGATGAAAAATAGCATAATTTATGATTTAGATTAACAATTGAATTATTATATCACCGAATTAACATTATTTTATATAATTCAAAGAAGGAGTTAATTCAAAAATACATTTTTTCGGTAAATCATCATTTATATACACTAGTTCATTTAAATATTTTATCAGCGCATTTGCTTGCACGCTCAGGCTCATGCGGAACGTGACACTTTTTCGTGCGTGCACCTGGTGCTGATCGATTTATAAGACGTTATCACGTCGAAAGTAATAATATAAATAAAAACCAAAAATATACACTGAAAACTCTGCATAACCAAAAATTTATATTGATAAAGCTTCATTTAACTATATGGTTAGTTATCTGTATCTATTAGTGCTTCATGGACCGGCTAAGTCAACGGTGATTCAAATATCAATATTGATTCTATAAAGCGCGCTGGACGTCTCCTGAATTCAAAGTCAACAAGACTTATGAATCTAAATCTATAGGAATCAGGAGTTTACAGACAAGTCAAGAGTTTTTTTTTTTTTAATTGATAATAAAATATGTACATGAAATATATACATATTCAAATTTTACAAGAATATATTTAAACTTGTAATTATAATTTCGGCTTCATTTATAAGCAGAAATTAATTCAATGTAACATGCATAGCATTATACGCCCCAAATTAGCACTTTAATATATATGTCGGAGACGGTTATTAGGTGGAGAATAGTGGAACGAAGTACGAGTTGCTGTAGATGGCGGCACCGTCGCGTCTTGCAGCTAACTTCGTGCTACAACAGAGTCTAGCGGTTTGGAGTGACGTTTGACAGGGCGTCTTACCATTTTCTTGGTCGTCCACATGATAAGTTTTCCTCCAAGCTAGGAACTGTTACTGACGTTCCCAACTGATTTGAGTTGTGATTGGGTTTAGTAAATTGTGAGCGTGATAAACTGTGTCAATTGTGTAATCGTTGTCTCATTTGCTCGAATACCCATTTCGTACGCCCACAATGTCAGATAATAAAATGGCTGCGCCGATATATATATACTTACATTCAGAAGTATTGCATGATCGTTCGCTAATATAATGTAAGAAAAACACAAACAAAAACCAAACATTACCTGACTCTTTGACGCGGTGACCACTGGCTAAGAAACACCAGAAGCCACTCATCTAGTTACTATCTGACTTTAACACGTTGATAGCTGGCAATAATTACATACCAGAAGAATTGCATGTCCATTTGTTTCATCTACAATGTAAGAAACTCACCCAGTAACCGAACGGTATCTGGCTCTTGGACGCGTTGACCACCGACCACAGACACCAGAAGAGGTGACTCGCTAGCGCGAAAGCGTCGACTTCGCAAAGAAGCTGGTTCACGGCCTCGATGCTCGGCTCCTGGGGCTCCTTCTCATCAGACATGTTCGCCATGTAGTGTTTTAGGTACTCCTTTATGAATATCTCCTGGAAATTTAAGTTTAGACTAAGTTTAGTCTCTTCAAATTTGCCTATAATACATTATTGTCTACGAAATCAAGTTTAGGCTAATTTTAGTTGCTAACGATTTGCCTATTCAACATTGTTGTCCGGGAAGTTAGGGTTTTACAAAGTTTAGTTGCTAGCGATTTTGGATTATACATTGTTGTTTGGGAAAAAAGTTTTGACTAAGTTTTAGTAGCTACCCATTTGCCTATAATACGTTTTTGACTCGGAATAGGTTTGACTAAGTAGCTAAACGTCAATGTGCCAACAATTGTTTAATTATAATTTATAAATGAATGAAAGATTAGATGAATGAATGAATGAATGAATAGATGGATTGATGAATAAATTAATGAATAAATCATTGAATGAATAAACGAATGAATGCATGAAAAGCTAAACTAGCGAGCGGTTTGTGGTGGGGGTAATAAAACTAACCTTTTGATGTATAGTCGGGCAGTTCTCCAGATCCTCATAATAGAACGGTGGTTGCGGGTTAGTGTAATCATACCCCCACTCTTGGAAATGGTTCGCTATATCGAACCCCCTGTAATTATACGCGCAGTACTCAAAGTCTATCAGAACAAGCTTCGGTTCTCCAATATCTGAGAGTCGTGACGTCACACTGTCCGACGTATTCGTGTCTTCGAGCTGCGAGAGGACCAGGGATTGGGCGTGGTCGTGGTCGTCTTTAGTCTGCGCGTCGTAGTACGACAAGTCGTCGTCCGCTGTCGTCGGTGCTAAATCTTCTAGCAGTAGAATGTTGCCTGTAAAATAAGGTAATAAAATTTTTATTGGAAAATAAATGTTATGTCGCATCGTAGCAAGCACTTTCATATGATATGACGACCCGCGTGGCGGAGCGGTCGCCATACCGGTCTGACACGCAGTGAGTTCCGGGTTCGATCAACCAGACAAAAATGTAAATGATGAGTTTAGATTACAGTTCTGGTCTGGGTCTGGGTGTTTGTATATTCGTCTTTGTGTGTCCATAGCATCCACAACACAGAAGAAAATCCTACTGTAGGGCTATGAGTGTAGAAAGTGATATTTTTTATATGAGGCGACCATCTCAGTCCTCGGGAGCGATCTGAAGTCGATGCGTTGCTAACGCATGTGATCGACTTCAGATAGAACACCTGATCTATATGAAGTTGCTTACAGATGTCCACGGCCAGTAACCATTGTGCACTATATGATCTTTTACTTGAATAATATATTAAAAAAATGTTTCTATTATTTTTTTATATAAGAATGAAGCACCAAACGAGCATGCAGCCCATCTGATGGTATGTGGTAACTGCCACCCATGGACATCTGTAAGCAACTCCATGTAGAACAGAGGTTTTATCTGAAGTCGATCACAGATGCGTTGCTACACCCGAGGATTAAGATGGTCGCCTCATATATAAGCGAGCCGGCAACCACACCCTTCCTCATGCAAGAACTGCTTCACGCTAGACATAGGTGTGACGGTGGTACCTCCCCGGTCGAACTACACTGGTTCTACCACCTGCTAAATAAACCGAATACGTACCCTCTTGCATGTCGTTATGGCAAAAAACAACCGGAGAGTCTACGGTTGCGATGAACTTCTTCAACCATTCGATTTCCTTCTCCAAATCAACCGATTTCAGCCTTTTTATTATCTGCTCCTCTTCTTCATTCTGTAAAGAATAAACGTAATAAATATAACAAATAAAAAAATCAAATATACATAGAAAAAATAAAAATAAATAAAAAAATATAAATTGAAAATATATCTGAAGTCGACCACAGATGCGTTGCTTCTCCCGAGGACTGAGATGGTCGCCTCATATAAAAGTGAGACAACCACACCCTTCCACCTCAAGAACTGCTTCACGCTAG
>DWNE01004636.1:0-14909 GCA_018249875.1 Cecropterus toxeus
TGAATGATGAGTTTAGATTTCTGTTCTGGGTCTGGGTGTTTGTGTATTTGTTTTTGTGTGTCCATGGCACTCACGACACAGGAGAAATTCCTAGTGTGGGGCTTTGAGTGTAGAAAGCATGAGCGTGAGCGTGAGCTCTGATATTTTAGTTGTCCATTTTCATTTCTAGTTTCAAAACTAAACGTTTCGAGGAAAAACGAAGAAGATTCACTTCAAAACGGGAAAAAAACGTACTTCTTTTCAACCAAATAAAATAAAATTATACAATGTATAGAAAATACCTGTAACTGACACCCCATTACTATATCTAATTTAAAATATGCAAGTTGCAAGAAAGCCAATAACATAATCTAGATAAAGTCCAAAAAATATTTAAAACCCAGGTTTATAAACTGAAAATCCCGAACCGAATGAACGTGAAACATAAATTCGTTCAGTGTTACTACCAAATGGTTACCGGGTACAAAATATAACAATTTCCGCAGAAGCATACTAAATTATAACTTTACCATACAAAATCGGGACTAACTCCGCGCTTAAAGCAGGTAGTTGGTAGTACATTTATTAAACCAGAGCGGATGAATACCCGTGTCCGGCTAGTTTAGAGGCGAGCAAAGTTTAATACTGCAAATTAATGAATTTCACACCGAGTACCGCTAGACCGCTCTATCTCCCGCAGATGTATTGTTTTCGCTGCGAAGTAGATAAAATACAAAATAATTTTTTGTTTGCACACGTCATGTAAATATAAATTTGTAAAAAAAATGTTTGAAGAACTGAGAATATGTAACAAATACCTTTTCATTATTTGAGAATTATTTCTGTATGAGTGTTTGAAATCTTATTAAAGCCAAACTATTGAATATAATTTAAAGGATTAGTAACGCATCTATGACAAACTTATCTTATCTGTAAAAGTCTGATCTTATGTAGGGTTGACTATAAATGTACATGATCTCAAACCTTTAACCCTACCCGTCAGACAGACAGCTGGATCAGACTTCCAGTTAAACTATAACCCTGGATTGCTGCTTTTATCAAGATACTAGCTGAAGTGTCCGTGCTTCGCTGCTTGACAAATATTTAGGTTTTACTCGTTAACTGTTGCAGGTAAATGGAAAGTGATAAGGACCTTCCGGCTATAAAATTAGATGTTACCCTCGTGTATGGCATCAAAAGATTGCTATTTGTTAGCTTTCTTTATTTGAAACTGAAATATGATCTTATTGAAAACGGGAATCTGAAAGCAAAGAGTGTAGTAACGTCACTTAAATATACGCTATCCTTGAATATTAAAAAATATCGCGATCAAAAGTAGCCTATGGACTGACCAGTTAAATAAACTACATCCATACAAAATTTCATGTAAATTGCACCAGTGGGTAATGCGTGCTTGAATAAAACACAGACACATACTAAATACTACTAATCTAGATATAGATATTGAAGTATATATACTATAATACATATATGTATTCTACATGGTTGTATGAGTATATTCATGCCGCATTCAAAATCTCATCTCTCGATTTAATAAGGACCCATTTAATAATTCAATTACCTGCGTTATGTTCACTTAAAATACGATAATAATATTCTAAAATTACTTTTATGAACAAACAAATTCAATTTGATGTTCACATATTTGCGTAAGTAGTTGATAATATTAAATTCTCATACATTCAATGCTACTTTGTTTAGAATATTATGATACAAATAATAACGTTATTATACCATCCCCATTATCCTCTACTTGCCCTTTTCGGTTTTGCTGTTTATTACATTCGCAACACATGGAGAGGACGTTAAAATTGTATTCACGTCAAGCGAGCGTGCCTCAAACAATATTAATATCTATTATTTCGAGGGCAAGGTGCGGCTTCTGAATTCTCGCTAAATGTAAGATCGTTTCGTTAGTAACAGGATTACGAGTTGTTTATAAGTAGGAAAGACCTACTTTCTTAACATACGTAAAATTTAACGAATTGTGAAAAGCGAGACTTTATGTTCATTTTTCTAAACCAATACTTGAATCCGATGGTGGAAATCGAAAGAGTCCAAACACAGTGAGTATGTTTTATTTGGTGTGTTACTATGACCAGCGTCGGGGTCCAGCATCATAAAAATATGACTATAAAAGTATTTTGATGAGATCACTAAGAAAATAACAGTGTAACTTAAAAAAAATGAAGTAATTGTACCATATATAGTAGAAAACATGAAGCGTGTAACATGGATAAGTATTTAAAAAAAGAATAATTATCTATGTGACTAAATAATTTTACAAATGCATTCATAAGACTTTGAGTACTTTTTTGTACAAGATTCAAGTAGCAAACCGAGCTTGCAGCCCACCCGAAAGTACTTGGTTACCGCTGCCCATGCATATCAGCAACTTTATATGGAGCAAGGGTCCTATCTGAAGTCGATTACGCATACGTTACTTCAGAGGACTAAGTTGGTCTTCTCATATTAAACTTTTTGTGTTGACAAAGGTTAAATATATTTTGGAAGATAAAATACAATTCTGTTAAATAAAAAAACATAAAATGTGATGAGCAGTTAGGTACACCAATTACTATAAAAACTTGAAAGTAAACAGCGAGTTTCAACTACCCGCTCGTTGATTGTCTCTGTTGTTAATTAGAAACTAACTGGAGTTCATATTGCGTCAGTTTCATTACTTTAAAACAACCTTCATGTTTTAGAAGTGATAAAATAGTTTTATCATATCCAAAATGTAATTTTGCTTACTATTGATTATAGCTGTCATTATGATGTGAAAAGAACAACACAACTGCTTTACATTTGTTTTATTTAAACAACACTATTATCTTCTATTCTGGAATCGTTGCTACAGATGAAACGTATAAGTTCACCTAAACATTTAGTTTATCGTGATATCGCTTACTAGGTATTAAAGGACGGGCCCTAAGATGGACCCCTGTGGTAGCCTATTGACGACGTTCGCGTCTTGGGCACCATACATCACTTTACTTCTCGTTCCAACTTCTCGCTCCCGATTGACGATGCTCGTCTTTTGAACACCATATATAAATATACCACTCTGTAAGGCAAAGAGTAACAATGCCTCCCAGCTCACTTCTATTGCATAATAAAACTGATCATTAATGTTTCGATATCTTACAAAGTACATAGCACGAACGAAGATGAGGAAAACGATCCATTGAAGTTTTAACTACTCGCCCACTGGTTGTCTTTAACGTTAATTAGCGACGAAAAACAAAAGTTTTTCATTCTAAAACTTTATCTGCGGCGTTACAGAACTGCATTGTGTTTATCTGAAAGATATTGCGATTTAATTAACACTGAGTTTAGTAAAGTGTTGTTAATGGTCGTTTTATCTTACTTTATATTCTTCAAATAAGTTTATTGTATTGTTATATTGTTTTTGCTTGCCCTATTTACAAATATATTGAAACATGTATGTATATCTTACGTCTATATTTTATGAAATTGCAGTTTATTTAAAATTTTAATATAAAACGGCATTTCGATTAAAATAATCTAATTGATAACAAAATTAGAATGAGCTTTTTAACTGGTATCATTTTATAACTTTTTAACTGAGTTAACATTTTCTATCTTTATAAAAGGTTAAAATGTTTTAAATGCTTCTTTGTTACATTAAGTCGTAAATAACCTTTGACTGCATTTCCGTTTGGCATAACTCGACTAATTTTAACCTAATTTTTAACTTAAGAGTGAATTCGTATAAAACGAAAAACAAAATAACATACGAGAGTTAAACCATTCAAAACAAAATTATATGTAGAATTTACTTTCTTAGTGAACATTCGTAAGTATTTCTGGCTATTTCTAGTCGTTTTGTTATACGTACTCAGGTCACGTTGCAGTAGGTACCTAACAAGTGCAACATCAACATTTTAAACTTTAATTTACGTCCTTACTCGTAAATTTGCGATAAAAATAGCTGAGCACCGTTGAATATATTTAGAGCAGCTTTGAACTGAATTTAATGACTGCTATTGACTCTGCGATAAAGTTTCCTCCACTGAAATTATAGTCCAATAATTTGCAGTATTGTGATTACTTTAAACTGTAGATAAATTTAATTTCAACTAATTCTTTTTCATGTTATCCAATAATTATGCGAACCTTTTCGGACCTATCCAATTGTCGTAAAAAAGAACAAATCTTTGATATTCGTCTTGGAAGAACTACTGTAACGACTAATTCTGTTTTGTATCGAATAGTGGCTACGATGTGCAATGACTTAAAGTTTTTAGTAGATAACAGTATCAAATGTAGTTTTAGGCACAACTTTTCAATAATTATTTAAGTAGTTACAGATCCCATCGTCTTTTGCTACTTATAAGGTAGTGACAATACATCCATACTTTCCTATAATAGAAAAAATGCAGTCCCAAAACGTAAGTGACCACTACCGCTCATGGTCATCCGTCAACCCCAGATTATAGTCTTACCTGAGGTTGGCCATAGATGCGTTGTTATTCCTGAGGATTAACATAGGACGCTTCGGATAAGTATACAGAAGTATATAACAGAATATAGCAGCACTTAAAAAATGGTTATTATTAAAAAATGGGTGTTGCGGCAGCGCTTTAAAAGTCGAATTACAACGGATTCCATCATCTACGGAATTTCAAGTGTCGGTTACATTTAAAGAGTTGCGCGTTTTTACTGGCGGATATTGTCTAGTTTTTGTCGTCCAATGGGTGGCTGTCTTTATACGTTTCATTGTTTTTCTGCGACTGTTGCGGGCACTCCGCCAGTATTTTAATTGAATAACCGCTGCAGGATATTCTTCTAACATATTGTGATAATAAATATGAGCGCATTTTGTGTCGAAAATACATTTGCGTTTTGTATGAAATATCACCATAAATAAATTTTACTTGAGCTAAAATATGGTAGGTATCGTATATTTTTAAACTATTTGCATATACAAATGAAGTGTTATTTTAGACATATATATCTGCTGCAAATTTTTGAATATCCCACCGCTGGATCTTTTCTCACGTTTCAAAAGTACCTTAACCATTCTTTCAATATTAAAATAAAATAGTCGAAATTTTGAAAACACGAATGCGCAAAACCGTGAATAAGGAGATTATAGTACTTTCTTTATAAGAGCATGTCCGTAAAATAACAAGACATAACCATTTCGAATAAAAATAACAACTCGGATAATACGCTATACATTTTCGTAACAGCCAATTCTTACCGGATAAAGAGTTATAACTTTATTTATTTCTAAGAAGTTTAAAAATTGAACGCAAACTGGTACAATAACACCGGAAACATAAAGGCTTGAAGCCGAGTTCCTTAACTTCCTGCGAACTGTCATCAAACTTTTTAATAGGCTGCTTCGTTATACTTATATTAATTCATTCCAAAATTTGAATTTGTATTGTTGGTTGAATTTTGTATTCTTAAGAAATTTCACGATGATCAAGTTCGACTCTCTCGAAATAAAAATATGAGTTTTCTATTTTTAGTCTGGGTGTTTATGTAATCATTTTTGGGTAGTGGAACCCTTTGTGGTATGACTGAATATCATACCACAAAGGGTGGTCAAATGGGGTCATAACACCACCACACCTATAACTTTGACGAATGTGGCAAGGAAACACACATGGTGTTCAACCTTAAAACCACATGGGCAGCAACTATAGCCAATTTCAGGTGTGACCATGGACCTCTACCTGGTGATGGTCCGTTCCATAGATGTCCATAGATGGCAGTAACCACTCACCTGATGGTAAGTGGTTACTGCCATCTATGGACATCTAAGCAACCACATATAGAACAGGATACTAACTGAAGTCAATCAAAGATGCGTTGCTACTCCAGAGGACTAAGATGGTCGCCTCATGTATAAGTGAGCCGGCAACCACACCCTTCCACTTAAACACAGGAACTGCTTCACGCTACCAATAGCGGTGGTACTTCTCCAGTTGAACCACATTGGTTCTATCACCTGGTAATAATTTCTACTTAAATTTTCTACAATAAAAATATAGTACAACTTGGTGTGATTTTCCGCTCAAAATTTTAACAGAATAACGTAAATTTAAATTGATTTAGTTAGCGTTAATATTCACTTGATGACATCTGAATACTCGTATGCATACATTATGCTAATGCACACGCCAATTGACGCGGTTACAATATTATTGTTATCGATTTTGTAGCTAAATTTACGACTAGAACGATTGTTTGATGCCAGAAAATAATGATACGTGTATTATTTTTTATACGATTAAATTAGCAAACGAACATGCAGTACCCGTTGGTTGGATATCCTCACTGTATCCATTGACCTATGTTACCAACTTCGAATAAAAAAAAATTTCTTTTTGAAGTAAATCACAGTTGTGTTGCAACTCCAAAGACCTAAAATTGTCACCTCATATTGAAGTGAGCCACCAACAACGATGACAGTCGTTTCAATGACAGGTCATTGAAACGCAAGAAAGTGTTCACTCTAGAAATATACGGTGATATTTTCTCTGTGGAATTGTACTACTTCTGTCATATAGAACAGGGTTTTATCTGAACTCAGTGATAGATTCGATGCTACTTTCAAGGACTAATATCGTATTGAACTACATATGCTAGCCATCTGCCAATAATAAGAAAGCAAAAGTACAGTAGGTAACTATTATCCGTTCCCCCTGTAGCCGGGGAGTAGAATACGGCTACGGTATCCCCTGCCTGTCGTAAAAGGCGACTAGAAGCGGGCTTCTGGGCTTGCGGGCAGCTTGAGCTTCTAGCTCCCAGCTCGAACCGCCCAGCCAGCAACCTTGAGAAGGACGTCGGCATGTATGGCTGCATGTCTTCACGGACACTAGAAGGTGTAGGGGGACAGTTACACGTTCTGCAAGATACTACACTACGCTAGGGGGCAGCGGTGCGTTCCATTGGAGATCCCGGAGTCCCCTGCAAGCGCTGAAGAGCCACCGAGGGGATTTTAGTGGGTAAAAATTCCACATAACTCTCAAGGCCTCGGTGTACCTTCTGAAGGTCCCCCCCCCCGCATCATAAAAAAAGAGGTTACTGTTATCTATATTATAGTGAATGCTCTCAGTTTCCTCAAAACGATTACCATTATATTTTCGTTTTAATTAGACCCTCATTTCATAAGTCATCTTTTTATGCATTTTTCAACGCGGTTGGAACAGAAGTCGGAGACGCCCAGCTAGTATAGTTTAATATGTTCATAGCGTCGTTGTAATAAACATTGACACAGTCACGTTCAGCTTTCCGCGTTGTTACTACGAATTGCAAGTGTCGCAGCAACATAGCCACGCATCTGCGCCGTTTTCGTCAACACTTATTGTCCCACTGCTGAGCTCGGGTCTTCTCTCAGAATGAGAGAGTTTTAACTTTCCAAAGCTTTGTTAACGCTTCATTTTTTTAATAACTGTTTGTAGGTTTCCTTGCGATGTCTTCCTTCACCGTAAAGCAGTTATAATTAATTTCTAATACGCACATCATTTTAGAAAAATCAGTAGCGCCTGTGATTCGAAATTTGGACCCTCGGTTGAGAGCACGAGTTTCAACCATTAGGCTATCAATGTCCTAACATGCCTGCAAACATCTCATTGATCATAAAGACTAAAGTTCTGCTTTGTCTTTTTCAAAACTAAAACTTCTATTACACCATTAATGTCGAACTAAACGTGACCACCTCATGACAAAGTTGCTAGGTGTTAACTTCGCCACTTAAAAGCCTTTCACTGTCTTATAACATCTTCGGAGTTCGAGATTCGACACGTAAAAGTACTTAAAATCTCATTACCTTCCACGTGTCAAATATGCTACGTGCTTGAACTCGGGGTGAATTTTACTAGAATGCTCTAGAAGTTTAGGTGCTACAGGAAAATTAGTTCCGAAATTATGTCTTTGATAATTGTCGAATAATTTTAGTTCGATAAGGTCATTAGTATGAAAAATGCCTTTAATAGCAAAAACCTCGACCATTCTGCGTTGGGTAGGTTACGTAAGTTATGCATCGATCGTTGTTGTTTACGTTTACGTGAATGTTAAGTACATTGCAAGGTACGGTGGGAAACGAAACATTATAGTGCAATATAAATTGCAATGTATATACAAAAAAGGAAACTGGTTGTTTTAAGCAAACGTGAAACTCTCGTGGTAAGAGCACAACAAAGTTAAAGGTCGATTATATTATCTTTATTAACAAACGCTCGGTACACTAAGATTTTTCTAAATTGGAAATGTAAAGTAACGTTAGCAGCATCACTGTTACGCCTATTTCTAGCTTACAGCAAAATTATTGTGCTACGTTTGGTTTTGAAGGTTGCGATACATTTATACGAGGCGTTTCAGTTTAGTTATCCAGTTGTAGGAAATTAAATTAAAAACGAGGTATTCGCAATTAATTATATATAAAAAAAATATACATATGTTTCCATATAGGCAGCTATTTTTGCAAGTATAAAACACTGAACGAACATGTGGTACAATGGGTGAATATCTCCAGGTGGTAGAACCAGTATAGTTAGATCGGGGAGGTACAATGGCCACGGTTATTTCTAACGTGAATCAGTTCTTGTGTTTTGTTGGAAGGGTGTGGTTGCCGGCATACTTATATATAAGGCGACAATCTCAGTACTTGGGCGTAACGCATCTGTGACGACTTCAGATGTCTTCTGGATCTTTTCTATATGAATGAATGCTTACAAATGTCAATGGGCGGCAGTAACCACTTAGCATCAGGTGGACTGCATGCTCGTTTGCTGCTTCAATGTGATAAAAAATGAAATATATGAAAATAATTTCATATTCTTTACTTTAATATTGCAAACCATTAATTCCGTGTGTCAAATATTGCGTCATTTTGAGTATAGTTTACAGCATCACGTCGGAAAACGGTGCGATACCGAAATTGCAATATGGCTCCCTGTAAGCTCATGATTACCTTCGCAGAACAAGGACGCATTTATTACTGGAAATGGCTTTAATTTGATAAAGGTTATGTTTTTTATTGTTTTTGATGTGAAACATCTTTAAAATCCTTGATTTGAAACTCGGTAAAACTAAATGCGTTATGTTGTGTGTTTCTTTGACGATCTGCGTGGGGGAGCGGTAACCATGTCGGTCTGACGCGCAGTGTGTTCCGGGTTCGATGCCCAGCCATTTGAAAACAGATTTGAACGTTGAATTTAGATGTCCGTTGTGGGTCTGGGTGTTTTTGCATTCGTATTTGTGTGTTTCCATGACTATGTGGGGCTATGAATGAAGAAAGACTTTTTTTTATTTGTCGGCGTTATAACTAGATGGCGCTGGACTGATGTCTGAATCACGCTAAAGATTTTACTTCGTAGCTTGTGTAAGAGTTTCTGTGTATTTCCGGATACGGGCTGCAGTGATTGCTTAAGCGATTAAAAAAAAAAACATTAGTCTAAACGCCTTTATGTTCAGATTTTTTTTTAATTTATTATCATTACATTTCATTTCTGCCATGTGTGAATCACACACACACATTGTTTTTTTTTATCCGGGAATTAATCTTATTGTAAGGGAATATTTACCATAATTTGATGTAATATCTTAATTATATCCTGCCATAAATCTGATTATAATGTAATATTTCCCACATATCATCGTAGTTCTTTTTAAAACTTTACTTCAGATTTATTAATACTATAATTGCAAAAACATTTAGGTACTCTTTTTAAAGTATCTTACATGCGTAAGTCATCACAAACCCATACAAGAAACATTGTTACAGAAGCTCCAACATCAGATGCATGGAATGAATAACAAAATAAGGAAATACATGTATTTATCCATCTTGCTGACATGATTGCGTTGGATCAGTTATATCCCGTGAGACTAGATCTAGTTTCAATAACGATTTATCTAGTCTAGCTTGTATATTCTATCGAAGCTTATCAAATAGCGTATGCATAACAATATTTTACATCGAAACCGTTATACGGACGCTGAAACCAATAAAGATTGGATAAGAAGTTATGAGATACATTGGCGAACTACCGTCTTACATTCACCTAGCTGAATTACTTGTATTTCGCTACGGGTCATAAAAATAGTAGCTATTTTTTAATAGTGCAAAATGTCTAAATTAAAAGTAGACTTTAACTACACCATTAAGCTACATCCATATAAAGTTTCATTTAAATCGGACCAGTGGTTCTTGCATGATTGAGTTACAATCAGACACACAGAAAGACACTTTTTTATAAACGCTTTCTACACACATAGCCCCACTGTAGGATGTTCTCCTGTATCGTGAGTGCCATGGACACACAAAGACGAATACATAAACACCCAGACCCAGAACAGAAATTTAAACTCATCATTCACATGTCTGGCCGGGGATCAAACCCGGGACCCACTGCGTGTTAGACCGGAATGGTGACCGCTCCTCCAGGCGAGTCGTCATAGGTGAAGCAGTAAGCATAAAAAGGTGGAGCAGTAGTGCTGCCGACATCGAACCACGCAATTTTTTACCTTTTTTAACCCCCCACGCAAGGATTGGATTGATTTGGATGCGGTTTTTTGCTAGAAAGCAGACTTCCAGGCTAATTCTGAAAGATCTTGAACTTCTTTCCGTTACAGAACATTGCTTGGATCTAAGAGACATATGTAATGAAAGTGGCATAAACAGAGTCGAGTTAGTGGAATAATAACATAAATCTGATAATTTTAAATAGCCTGTAAGACCTGCTACAATGTTCAATGTCGATATATTAAAGCCATAATACCATCCGAACGGAAGGGGATCTGAAAGTTAGCCACTAGCTTCGCGCAAAATGTTGCCAAACTTTGTAGTTCAATTATGATCGAAAAACCGTTAATATTAGTTTTAAATAATTACTTTATATTGTGAATATTTTAATTTATAATTACGATTATTTTAAGCGTAAAGCAGTTCTTATGTTTTGGCAGAAGGGTGTGGAAGAAATAGGTGTGGCGGTGGTACTTCCTCGGCCGAACTACATTGATTCTACTACCTGGCATAGCTGTTGCTACCTTTCTTTATTGGAATAATTTGATGTATACCTCTATTTATTGCTGGAATATCATACCGTTTCTAGTACGCAGTTTCACAGGCAGAAGATTTTAACTTATGAGTTTCATATGTAAATTTATTGCAGTCGACGCCAGGCTAATTTGTACCATAAATTTAGCGATACTTGTCTTTAGATGTTTAGCTAGGTTTAAAGAGAAATATGGGACTAGCAATATCGAGATGTTGAACGACGTTTAATTAAATTGTATTACGTGTGCCACCATAGGAAGGATTAAAAAGGCAGAATGTGATGTTATACAGGTAAGATTTTGTACTTTTTTGTAATTACATGTTTTTTATGGGTTAAACTTAAACTTAGTATAATTATAATTTGGTGCAATGACTTAATTTTAGTCCGTTAAATTTTATTGAATTTTCAGGCATGCCATTATCATAATTTTTTTTTTGTGTTGTTTGAAGAGTTTTGTGAAGCATTTTTTTGAATTAAATAACATTATACGTTCAAAAACGATCCTGCCCTACATGAAGTTAATTACAGATATCCTTGGGCGGCAGTTACCTTCTACCAGTTACCACCGGAAATTGTCAGTTAATAAAATAATCTAGACCCATCAACTTTTTCTTTAGTCTTACATGTTCATTCTTTAGCATCACAAGTAATAATGAGATGGTGATAGAATTCCGTTCGTCCGTCCCGTGCGGATATTAGCACGCGTTGTCAAACGAACTTGCTTCTTGTTTTCTAGTGTCACGGGTTTAATTAAACTGTTTAATCGATTGTTGTGTGATCGGGCTTTGGTTAACAATTTTCTTGTATGTAGCGTTTTGTTGTTTTAGTAATAAATTTTGTGTGTTTAAAAACAAAGACTTGTTTAGCCGCGTTATTTGATATATGGCCGGGAAAAATCTTACGGATTCATCTGTAAACATGCAACTGTTATTAAATATTGTTATTGATACGATAATTTGATTGATGGCGCCGCGCAGCGATTTATCTTTTTACGCGACTGCATCAGGATGAGGGTAGTGTTTTTTAAGCGTATATATGTATGTATTTATATTTGTTTGTATGTACGTCAATTTTTTTGGCACGCGCTACAGCCCAAACGGCTCGAGGAATTGCTGAGAGATTTTCATTTGACGCAATCCCTGTATACTTCTTGCCAGTTAATTACTCGAAGCTTCCGAAGATATCTAAGTATGCGTCACCAAAAGTTCTCCTTTTAATGAATGAACTAAGCCTGGGTGGATTAGCTTTATTTAGGTTTTAGCTAAGGTTAAACATCAGGTGAACTACGTAACTATTCGATAGGTGTGCAACAAAAACAGTTTGCAGTTGAAATGGGAGCAAATATTTTTTGATAAATCGCTTCGTTCAAATAAAGTTTCGGAACCAGTAAAAAATATTTAGAAACAGATTCGCAGCGCAAAATATATGGAAAGTTAGCTTTTATGTTGAACTGCGGGGAAATATAACTGACCTAAAACCAGTAGTTTTCACATAGGTTCACGCAACGAATAACTTGTAGAGTAACTCTAGCAAGTTATTTTCAATGGAATGTAAGTACATGGAATTATGTATATAAAGTACATTACCGTATTTTATACATATTTCCATCTATTTAAAATTAAACTTTCAATGTACTTTGTGCTTCATACTATAATCTAGTAAAATAAATTGTGAGAGAAAATATGTGACAAAAGAAAGAAAACATTGGGATTTTCTTCTGTATTATCAGTGCCATATGCATACACAAAGATGAATACACAAACACTCAAACTCAGTCCTGTCCGACCGGGGATCGAACCCAGAACCCACTGACTGTCAGACTGATATGGTGACTACTCCGAAACGCGGGTCGTCAATTTTTTCAACAGAGTACTAATAATTCAGTAATTTAACAGTTGAAGGATATTGGCTAGACATGAATGCAGTTCGATATTTACGAGAATGGACTTCGGGGCAGCGAATGTATGTACGTGCTCTAAATCTCGAAGTGGATCTGGATTTGCTTGGACTGTGAATATCAATGAATATGACGGCGATGAATTGTTTTCGTTTCAGACACTAACTTATTTATCACAAAATATATTTGAATCCTTACCTATGTTGCTTATTTCGGGTCGTCTGTTAGTATTCGTCATCAACCCATTATTGTCCCACTGCTGGGCACGAGATTTCTCTCAGGTTGAGATAGTTTCAGGTCATGGCGACCGCGCTGGCTAAGTGCGAATTGGTAGACTTCACACACCTTTGAGAACTTATGTATTTTTAAATCTTTCAAGTGTATAAGTTTCCTCGCAATGTTTTCTTCAGCATGAAGCAGAGATGATTAATTTGTAATACGCACAAAATATTATAAAAATTAGTAGTGCATGCCTGGGATTCGAACCTCTGACCCTCAACTGAGAGACCCAGTTTTACCATTCGGCTATCACGGCACTCAACTTGTTAGTATTGCTGATAGTAAATTGTATTTGTTGTATATATCAGTGTGATTTGGATGTTACGTTGCATTTTATATCTTTTTTGCACCTCCTTTCCCCCACTCACCTCTTTTTTTATATTTAGGCGACCTTTAACCTTTTAGCCATTATAAACAAATAGTGTTACTATTTTGGCTACCATAATTTATCTCGGGTGGAACACTTTATGATTAGATTATTTCTGTTCCACCTTTATACCATATTTCCTTTTAAAGCAGAATTAAGTACAATTATAATTTAGTTTAAAAGCCTGGCCATAACCAGTAATTTAGGGAGATTTTAAGGTGGTAATGATTGCGCATCAGATGAGCATAAAATTGGATAAAAGAAATGAATTTTTTATCATCTACGGATTCGCACACCGCTAGAACAGGCAACACATTATTGGATCATTTCAACAAAAATATCCATCAGGACTATTTGCCATATTTCAAAATTCTGCAAGTATTAAGTGCATAAATTACATCGTTTCCGAGAACCTGTTCAGGCAAGTAGGTTAATTGGGGATTTTGTTTCATTTGAATTTCTGCTCAAATTTTAAGGTACCGGCACAGTGATTAAACATTCGTTAAAATACTTATATATTTATCTAGATTATCTGCCGTATGTTCTATGTTATTTTAATATATTGTACTTTTAAATCTTACTATGTATATGTAGCGTCGTTTAGTATTTTAACAAATAAATTCGCCAGTTGGTAGAACCAATGTAGTTCGGGGAGGTACAACCGCAACACCTATTTCTAGCGTGAAGCAGTTCTAGCGTTACGGTTGAATGGTGTAGCTGCCGGCTCAGTTATATATGATGCGTCCATCTTAGTTCTCAGAGTAGCAACGTATCAGTGATCGACTTCAGATAGAACCCTGGTTCTATAGCAAGTTGCTTAAAGATTTCCATGGGCGGCAGATACTACTTACCATCAGGTGGACTGCATGCTTGTTTGCTACTTCATTCTAATAAAATATGTGTATATACCTATTCGTCAAAAAAAATTGCATAATTTACGTTACGATAGAAAAACAAAAAAGAAGATCATTCCTGGAAAGTTCTTCCTGTTGAAGTTCATTACAAGTATTTTAAGAAGAATCTGCCTTTTTATGTAACAATTTATTTATTTACTATACATTATTTCATTGAAACTATCTTATAGAAATTTATTCCAGTTCTAATTACAGAGTACAACAATTAAAGTATCTTTTTTCGCATTGTTCTATTAAAGGCTTAATCGAGCAAACTACTAACGACCTTCTAAATAAGTTTTTAAAGTCTAGACATCGTAAATTGGTTTCTCGCGTGACTGCCAAAGAGCGGTTCTATCTTAAAAGAAGAAAGGTTATTTAAAATTCAATAGTATTTCGGTCTAAAGTGTCTTAGGACCTTGTTGTATTGC
>DWNE01004637.1:0-14907 GCA_018249875.1 Cecropterus toxeus
GAAAATTATTTTCTACTTTTTAGTTCAGTTAGCAATAAAAGCGTGTTTTTTTAGTTTTTTAAACTATTATTTATTTAAATCAAAATTGTGTTGTAATACGTACAGATGTTTTGTTATCTTATCGTACAACAACAAAATTAACGTTACAGAAATATTTGATTACCCTAATGACATCCTTTTTGCAGAAGACAATTTTTTTTCAACTCTGTTTTTTGAAGAAGTTTTCTCACATTTTCGGAATAAAATAATATGATGGCTTTCACATGAAAATTGCAATTAAATGCAAAGAATTACCTAATCACCAGGAATTTAAACAATTATCTTTGTTCCTCCAATACACAACGTCTCTACAATTTTGGGCTTTTAACACTTCAAAATTAATATATTTGATTGGTGTATCTATGTTATATATCATTATAAATATCCAATTGATTAGCTATCAGTATTTAATTATATTTTATTATACAGAAACTTAGAGTTAATGAAATTAAATATAAACACAATGTCATCGTTAAAGTGAAAATTGCATCCCGAACAAGTTAGAATCGTCGTTAGCGTTATCGCAACAATGGCGGACGAAATTTGAAATTCGAACGCTGTTTACGAGCCTTTTACGACATCGAACGACCAATCACGACGCGACGCGCGCGCATTAATCGACAACCCATTACAGATGTTGCCAATTTTACTTGCGCGCCGATATGGAATAATTACAAATGCGTTTGGTTTACTCGGTCCGATAAACTTTTCCTGTTTTAATATTGTTTTGAGTACTATCGACGACCTTCACATATTAAAGGCAATTTTCAGTAGTTAATTTTAGTGAACTGACGTTGTATGCTTTTTGTGACACAAATAATATTTAAAGGTAGAAGCGTTCGTGCTACGAATCGGGTGAAACCTCAGTTACCCCCATTTATGCCCTATAACAGCAGTGTTTAGCGCTGCTGTACCTACTCTAGCTCGAAGGGTGTGTCTAGCCTAGTTGTAAAAGTGGTAAACGTATTCAAGACATTTCAAAAAGTGTCCTCAAAGGCATCCATTGACGACCTCCAGTAAGACTGTAATCCCATCTGGGTTTAATTATAAATATTCATGTCCGCCCGTGGCCATGTTCAAGTTGAATGCATTTGCTATTGTTATGTTGACATATCTACAGTCATATCGCTTTATAAAACCAGTACCTATATCAATCATAACTTACTATATTCTGTTTTAAAGAAGCAAGTAACACATTTCGTTCCATTTCTAAAAAAGGGAATCTTTTCGAATCATACGTTCGCAATCTAATAAAAAAAAACGGTTGTCTGTAAAGTCGGTTTACTGACGATAGTTGAACGTGACAATGTCATAAGAAAATACTGATGGAATGGTTGCATTTATCAAAAAAAATATATTTTGTTTGTTTGTATGGATGAAAACATGTATTTGTATTATTGTATAGCACCTGTCCACGCGGACGCATCGCTCACTCAAGTAGGACAGAGACAGATGTCGAACGCTGACGAACGCGGAGGCCGATTGTGCCTCTTTGTCGCTAGTTCCGCTCTCTCGCTTGCACTTCAAGCCTTAAATGGAACGCCTCAGAGCGAGGTAACGCCGCATAAGTCATGTTTTTTGTTGCGTGCAGCCGGCTCCACCAAATTTGACGTTGTCACGTCAAAAAATCATTAAATAGTATTTATTACCCTAACATACTACTTTAACAACAGGTGGATTTCATGTCTGTTTGCATTACAATACGTACCTATTACAATATAATGATGTATTATAAAAAAAAAAAAACGATGTCGAATAAGTCGAAAATCTGAGGTACTACTTCAATTTGAAAGTCAACGTTACTTATGACTATAAATATCACTTAATGCAATTAATAACCTATAAGAAGCCAAATGTTGCAGCCCTCTTATTTATTAAAAAAATACGGCTTTGGCTTGGCGCCTTTAAGCCTAACTTTATTAATTCGCTGCAGCCCCCTTATCCGTACAGTTAGCACACAGCCGCAGCGACCAATGAGAGTGTACACCTCATTCAGTAAGCCCGCCCAGATGTAAACAACATTTGGGCGAGGATTGATTGTGTCAAGTTTGTTGGCTGGCCCCTCTTGAATAATTTATGGCACGATCCGATGAGGAATACTTTTAGTAATCACTCGTGATGTACGGCCGCGAGCGCTACCGTGACACGAGATTGACGTGACACTGGTATGTCACGCGGGCTGGCTCGCTGGCTGCTTGATTGACTACCACTACCGAATGCTTTGTATCATGAACATTATTGTTATTGTTAATGTCGGATTTAAGATAATTTGTGAAGTAACGATATATTTTTTTATTAAATTGATGTAGCAAACGAGCGTGCAGTCCATCTGACAATAAGTGCCCAGTGCCACCAAGGGTAATTTTAATCTACCCCAGAGTCTTACCCGAGGTTAGTCAGAGATGTATTGCTAACCTTGAGAACTAAGTTGGAATGCCTCGAAAGTGTGATCCCTTTAGCTCAGAACACAACAACGCTGAACACGGCGTTATGAGGTGAAAATAGATGTAGCGGTAGTGACTCGGAGTCGAACTAAGATGGACTCTACCGGTATCTTGATATGAACTATATAAATTCATTCTGTTTCAAGCTGTTTCATTTGCGTACCTAGCTTATCAATCGCGAACATATTTTTAAATTGTCGGGGATAAAATTACCGTTTGACTTCTTATAAAGTATTAGGTACGTATTACGCAAAGATAAAATTAAATATACGATAGCTAAACATTTTCGAGTTTAAAATGTCCATTTAACTACCTGGAGAGAATACATTGGGATAAAATTCTTATAAAAATCGTATAAGGTAACGAACTTCACTTATTATTTTCCCACAGAATTTTGATAAGTCCAACAAATCGATTTAAATAAATGCAAATTAAATAAATGGTTTCAATAGATAAAAAAGCGAGTACAGTTGTCCCGGTCCCGAGAGGCCACACACGGCGACAGCCGACAAACGTCGCCGCTGCACAAACATCGCTACCGCGCGGTGACGACCACTTCAACCACTCGTAGCGGTTTGTGCACTTACATTTTAATCCTTACTGGTATTACAAATGCGTATGACAGTTTGTTTTTTTCGTTTTTTTTAGGATCTCTCATGACATTTGACATATGTATTGTAATCTAAAAATATCTTATAGATAGATATTAGGTCACCTCTGTGCTATGTAAAAGTATAAGATGGAAAAATCACTATACATATATTCAATAATAACTTTAGGGTATTGTTTTTTTCTGTCGGTAGCAACTAACTTCAGACTGTCACATTTATCTGTCGGTGTGCGCGCGCATCGTAAAAATTCACTCTCATCATTTTTCCAAATCGCGCTAAAAGAAGTATAACTTCAAAAAGTCTTTATTATTATCGTTATACAGGCTACAAGTAGCTAACCACTACTTGTAACCAACTCCGCATAGACAAGGAGTTCCACTTGAAACCGAATACTGATGCGTTGCCACCCTTCATGTGATGTTCGTTGTATAAGTAAGTTGGCCATCCTACTGTCGTTGTTAATTAATTTAATCTATGTATCTTATAAAATTAGTACGAATTCCGAAGCAAAAGTTCGAAAAATTGCTTCAATGTTGAAGGTCTTTTCTGATGCGGATTCTTTAAGACAACATTATGAATATTCCTATTCGTAAAATTATAAAGGTTAACTGGTCCAGCTGGTGTCAGCCCGAGGCGGATATCCGAGAATAGCTGCCACAAATCAAACCCTTCGCTACCCCATAAAGCTGCCACGAGCTGCAAATTAGCCGCCGTGGTACACTGCACTGCATTCCTCACATTTTTGCATATTCCAAAGTAATAATACTAATACAATAAAATAAAAATCAAACCTGTCTATTCTTAGAAAATAACTACCACTTTACAAAGCTTGACATGCACTTACACATAAAATGTACATTAAAAATATCATAACTTAAATATCGTTTTTATTTAATGGGTAATCTTGAATTGAATCGTTGAACCATTTTGAAGCTTTCATGCCAGAATAAAAGAGGGTACCTATTAAGACTGTCGTGACATACTTTTTCCATAAATACATATATAGGATTCTTGCATTTAATTTAAAAAATAAAGTTATGAGTAGATTCATGTAGGCGAAATTTAACGCATGAATACGCTTTCTACACTTATAGCTCTACAATAGGACTTTTTGCGGTATCGTGTATGCTATGGATTTAAGCTCTTCCACCTAAATCTTAAATATAGCATCTTCTAGGTATAACTTAAGCCCTATCTTTGATTTAGTCAAACCCACGAACGAAAATCCAGTATGAGACAGTGGGGTTTCCAATCGTATTCATCAATATTTAAGTGGCCTACTAATTAGGCACACGACTCTACGAACTACATTTGGACGGGCACGTGCCCGCGGTATCAATTAGTTCGACATGAGTAATGGTGGTCGAATAGTTTGACACTGTTTATGGGGGTTAATGGGGGCAGCTGGGGCGGCTGTGATATCTGACATGGCGTCGCCGAACCCCGTGACATTTGTCATTGAGAATTTTGGTAAAGAATAATACATCTTCTTGTGGCTTTGATCAAAAACGTGTGTATTAACAGTGATTTGTTTGATTTTGTTGATAGTTTTCACTGAATTGCAAGGATTCTAATAGAACCCATGTTTCGAAGTAGTCTTTATGAAGTTGCTTACAAATGTCCTTGGGTGCCGGTAGCTACTTACCAACAGATGGACTACTTGCTCTACTCCTACTTGAGTCTTATAAGAAAAGGTGAGGAGGCGGTGCCTCAAGAACCGAACCAGACTAGGTTCTACAGCCTTAATATAGACGTGGGGTTGTGGTACTATAAGCGTTAAGCATTAATCGAATATCAAGGAAAGATGGAAGCAAACAAGCAACCAACAGTACAATAAAGACGGTAGCGGAACGGGTGCGCTCACGCAGGCTCGAGTGGGTAGGGGCCGTGGTGGGGGGAGGGGGGTTGTTTGCCGCCATTACGGTGTTGACACGCGGCGCGGCTAATGCGTGCGCAAACATGCCGCTGCGCTGCCTCGCACTCCCTATGTAGGGCTGCGTGTCGAGGGTTATGGGGTGAAACTCACTAATTAGTAAGCCGTCCAAATAAATCGAGCACTATTAATATTTAACATTTGCCATTGTGCTAACAACTACCAAAAAGAGCAGGAACACGTTTACAAAACTGATTTATAAGAAATTATATGATTATGTAATTGCAAATATTTAGCATTAAAAGTTGAATGAAAATATCTAGAAAAAAGTAATTCCTTATTTTCCTTAGAAGACCACCTATTACTAGGAAGATATACCAAAATTTTCTAAAATTTAATTGTATAGAAAATAAAATGTTTTTACTTTTTTACTATCACACATGAATAGGCGAATCTGAATACAATATATTTTGTGCTTAAAGATCATTTATATTACTAGTTATTAAAGCCGAACGACGGAAGATTTTTTAAGTGCAATTTTTCGAACCATTTCGAAATTTATACCAAAAACTGTTAGGTCGTTACCATTATTGTCAAAATTGTTACAAATATATATTTGAATTGAGAACCGGAAGTAAGAGACATTCACAATCTATATATGTGAATTAATACATTTTATTTAACATTTTTATTTATAATTTTATAACACTTTCTTGCATAACATTTTCCTCACATAAGCGTTGGCAACCCTGACTCTTCATTATTATTTACTAAGTCTTATTCATGATGTGGGAATCAGTGGCCGAGACCATCGTCTCCTTAATTGTTGACGAGATTTTGTGGAGCAAAACTTAAATGGAAGCCAATACCATTGTTTAAATAACAATTAGCATAAAATTCCTTTCTTCATTGTTTATGTCTTGTAGGTCGATAAATTGGCATTATCTAAGTTAGTCTAAGTCATATAAAATCCTGCGTATAGACAAAATAAAATTATAACGAAACTTAAAATATAAAGTTAATCTAAAAATTTGTTATGGACTAGGTATCTGCATGGTCGTAACTACTGCACGTAATACGTTTCTAATCAAACCAGAGTCAGATTTTATTACAGTCTTATCATAAAACGACTATAAATGCACTGCTACCCTTAAGAACATAGTGAAAATGTCTCGTATCGAGAAAAAAGCTAAATTTCTTAAATCACTCGTGTGTTATTACAAGGAAAACATATGTAGACTATATCTAATCTAATAATAAAAATGGATATCGCTTTCTCTTGTGAAGATCGTAATAAATAAAAGCTGTTGCAAACAAAGCCGCACCAGCTCCGTTCGGTTTCGGTAGGATGCGCTCACTGCAATGCATACGAAGCGATCGAAGAGCCGTCAACGTGTGGTGCCGTGACACCCGTGGTAAAGCCATTCACATCAGTGTTGAGCTTAATCAACTTCATGTGCGTGCTTGCCATTTTCGGGACTATTTCATAAACAACCATATTTTAACGATGATTACTTCATATTGCTGCTGCACAAAAGATTTATTGAATTAATTAAAATCTTAGTAATAATATATTAATAAATTAATTGAAATTTTAGTTTTTACATTACATGCCTGTAAAACTTTTTATTGTCGTCATTTTTGTTAATACTGTACAATTCTAATTGTACTGTAATATCCCTAAATAAAAAATAATATGTTTACTTTGTTATCTGCGTTAATCTATATTGTAGACGCCGTTTACTTATCTGTGTAGACCACAGAATAACAAATGCCATTAGTAACTAATAGGCGCAGTCATAGTTAAAGTCCATACTTATCAAAACATAAGGTTTATTTTATAAAATCAAGTATTACTAATAGAACAAAATAAGTAGCGCAGAGAACAAACTCTGTTTGTTCAAACAAATGTAATTGACAGGAAATTGTAACATAATTCCCTGTTTGAGCTTCTGCTTAGATCCTAACCCTGGTTTTGGGTTACATTGTCATTTGTTCTTATTTCCATTTAGTACTTTTGTGCCAACAGTGATTTGTTGTATGTATACGTACTTATGCATACAAAACACCCTAATGGTATTATGATTTAGTACAAGATTAGCAAGTAGTATTTTTACGTAAACTGGTATTTATCAGTTTATATATGAAGCTGATAGTTATCAGTAGGTTATTTAACCTACATGTACCTACCTAAGTATAAAATCAAGTGTGTTAATAATTCTTAGTTATCGTTAGAGCAAAAATCTCTGTGTTGTGTTCGTATTTTCGATTATGGATAGTCTATTACGACTTACGACACTTTCTTAGAGTTATACTTCTTTAAACGTGTTTCAGACACACAGACAACAGGCCAGAGTACAGAAAAGTACCCACTCTGTCCTTTCTTGATAAGGTAATTCTACTAATTATATTTTTTTGTACAAATCGGTGATTTGTAGAAAACAAACATATTAATGAAACGTATTTCTGTCTAACAGTGCTATAATATTGTCTGGAGTTTCAAAATCAGATAAAATATTAAGATCTTATTGTATTCTTCGTTTATCTTTTCTACCAATTTCATATATACGAATATAACTTTATTGTATAGATTTAGTATAGTTTGCATGATTCATAGAGCCTTCAGCAGCAGAAACAACATTAGCCCGACATTTAGCGAGTATTTATCATTCCCCACACAAGTACAGATGGATTTCTTTCTGTCCGGTAGCCGCGGCGTGTTTGCGGAGCGGCGACCGACCAAGCAAACACCCACCGGACAAACAGACAAACACCGCTGTTTGTACCCTTTACTACACTTGGCATGACCGAAAAATTCAATTTCGAAATTTGTTTGTTCAGAATATCGGCATTATGTCGTGTCGTCTTTCCAAGCATGGCTAACTTTGATCAAGTTGAGATCGTTGTTTAGCATAAACTATGTAGTATAAATAGAAGATATGTATATGAATAAAAATGGTTAAAGAATCGAAATGTTAATTTACGAATTAAACAGACTTAATATATTTACTTAATTTGAGTTTTAAGTCATATAACTTAATACTGCTGTACGTAATTGATACATAAACGTCCTGTGACCTCCAAATGGCACGACTCAAATACATGCCTTTCGTAAATACTCTTAGTAACATGTACGAAGTTGACTCTTGAAGAAGGCGAAATCTTCCGGTGCCATATTCAAAAAACAAATACATGGAACAGCTACCAATTAGTCCATAAATTGCCATGGGTTACAAAAGGCTCTACAATATGTTGTTACACTTGATAAACGCTGTTCAGAGGCAGTACCATCTCCACACCTATATCTGCTTTATGATACTGCTATAATTAAGATAAGCGCTGTTGTTTCATTTTGAAAAATGTGTAAGTATTTATTCAAAACGATCCCTAGTCCTCAGGTATAGCAAGGATCTGTGGCTGATCTTGAAAGGTTTCGAATTCTAGTGGGAAATGAAAAGGAATTTAAAAAAAAACCCGGTATCATTTTCACAGACCATTGGTAGTTTTTTTTTTAAGTTTTTCCTACCTGGCATGCGTGTTGGAGATGATAGTGGGTGCTGATGACTATAAGCTGCTGCCCATCTCTTGTCCCTTAATCGCTTTTCACGACATCCACGGTAAGAGAGGGAGTGGTGATATTCAAGACCGACACCACATGCTAAAAATCTCACTATGGGAATGGTATTATAAAGTGAGCGCTAGCATTCATTTTTACCATGATTCAATAGTATTGTGCCGTGTTATAAGGTGCGTTGGGGTAATATCGGAGCAGGGGTAAAATCTGTCGACTAAAATTATAGATGAAAAGCAAGTAAATAATTTTCATATCCCCAATTTTATAAACTTTGACTAATTTGGTCTACATTTCAATCGTACGATTTTACTCCAGCTCCGATGTTATCCCAACTAACAGGTTATTTAATAAAATCGTAGATACGATTGAAATTGTAGACGTAGTTGACGATTTCATACACCACGCCACGAAAGTTTGGTACTTGCTCGATATAGCGAATTTTTATAAAGATGATTTAAGTCCGCTAGAATTTCAGTCGGCGGATTTTACCCCAGCTCCGCTGTTACCCCAACTAACCTTACGACGATAATCGGCGGTGGTTATCGCGGGGTTATCCGCGCGACGTCACCCGCCGCCCGCACGAGCCAATAATTGCCAAACAGCCTCATTACAGCGTAAATACTGTGATAGTGCATTTAATGAATCTCTTAATGAATTACGCACGATAGTACGATAGCTCACGTTTGACATTATTGGAAATAAGTAAGTTCTTAAATGTAACTACGAACCTATGTGGTAATAAAAGAGGATTCTTACTTTTTTATGTAATTAAAAAGCCTTTCTTATACATAAATATATAGATATAATAGAAATATAGTAATAACACCTGTCTTATCAGCATAAGTAGCCTGCTACTTTATGGAAAGTAGTGAGAAGCATCGCCAGCTTTAAAAGAGAGCACTTCTTGCATATCTTATGTGAACCGTGTTAAAGAATTCCGGTAATACCTCAAGAACAAGTTAATTTCGCATTGATTTTTCTGGTTGTGCATCATTATTATCAATCAATACCTGCGATCTGCTCAAAAATATATATTTAATTCCTCGGATGTGGGCAGATAAGTGTTTTTCTCACCTTTGAAAGATTAAATTACTTGATATATAATTAATGAATTAAGTTGTAATAAGACTACTAACGTCAAATGGAAAATCGAAACTTCGTTATATGATTTATTGTATACGATCCCACAATGAAATTATTATCACATGCTTTTTCCTTGTTGAATACACTCTTATGGTGGGTTATTTTTAAATTTTGTCTCCGCATTTTCAGGCCCCTATTTAACCTCTGTATAAGACCAGAACGCAGAAATTTTGGCCATCTAGTAAGCTTTAATCACACACTTAAAATCAAAATTTTAAGTCTCTAGATTATTTTTCATTTGATTATAATTTATGACACTCACTCACTCACTCATGATCATCAAAATAGAACTAGTACTTGCCATAAACTCAGAGAGTTGCAATTTGGTACAGATTTAGGGTTTAATGGTCACATAAAGGAAAAACCATAAAAACTAAGATAATCGAAGATACTGGAGTACACGGTGACCCTGATAAAAACACAAGAGTTCAACCAAACTACTAGAGATCGACATACGGTCAACGGCCAAGTCACGCAACATTAACTAACATAATAAAGAAATCGCTGTAAGGACCGATTTTACTTTTTTGAGATACTCGTACTAAGTAGCTCCATCGAGACTTGGTTAGTTTTTTACAAAATGTTTTTGGTGGGATACAACTTTCATATGATATAAATTTAAATTTCGTGCAAACAAATTACTTATAATATCAGATTTTCATAGAATATAATTGTTTCTCTATTGTTTATGTTTACAATCCACGCGCGTGTGGTAGTGAAGTGACGCGCGACTTATCGCGGCGATACCCTCCGCCCTCTGACTGCCGATAAACCGGCGTTTACTGTTCGCATGCCTACTTTACTGCCCATTTTTAATATAACAGGTAATTAGCACTAAACCCTCCTGAATTTAATTACAATGTTTTATAAAAGAGCTCATTATTTTAAAGCTCTCTTTTATATATAAATCGATAACGGGCGATAACTAATCCGCGCGCGGTCCAATTATACCTTTTTATGTATATAATTATATAGTTATACATTTTTTTATATATTTGAAGTAGCAAGCGAGCAAGCAGCCCACCTGCGTTACTGCCGCGCATGGACATTTGTAAGCAACTTCATATAGAACGGGGTTATATGTGAAGTCTATCACGGATGTGTTGCTACTCCCGAGGACTGAGATGGTCGCCTCATATAAAAGTGAAACGGCAACCACACCCTTCCACCTCACGCAAGAACTGCTTCACGCTAGAAATAGGTGTGGCGGTGGTACTTCCCCGGTCGAACTACATTGGTTCTACCACCTGGCAAAGACCACATGATTTAATATAGTTCACATCATACCCTTAGTTTCGTATATTTATTTTAATGTGGTATTGGAACTACAATGTAAATAATTACAAACGTAAATGTATCAAGGTTTACATTATTTTATCGAAGGTAATAATTACAGATTTTGTGTAATCTAAGAATTATAGATATTTAAAGCTTAAGATTTTTTAATGTAACCTTTTTATCAGAACGTTTGATAAAAGTGTTTTATTGTTTATAATTTATAAATATCGACTTTTGAATCAGATTGTATGATGTGACTGTACCTAAAAACTAATAAGTTTTTTTTTTATTTGTAATGTATAATAGTTATAATCAATTAAGTAATTTTTGGAATTAAATCATCAAATCATCGCTAAAAATGTTGGTGGAAAATTAAGTCACTAACTACAATACAGTGTACCCGACAGCTGTGAGGTCGTACAAATCCAACCACCAATAGTTCTAACACTGTAAGGTTTTTCTAATATACGCTAATACTATGAATTAATTCATTATAATTACAAAATTAATAAATGAACAAACGATTGAGATGTCGTACGTCCTTGACAATTAAAGTGCCTATATTTTTTTGCTATCAAGAACCGGATCGGCTATGGTTGTGTTTTTATAAATAAATAGTTAATTTATTAGATACTCTTTGACCTTTTTATAATCATAATATGTTTAGCCATTTGTGATAAAAGTCCTAAACACAGACTTAGTTAAAAATAATGACACGTGCATACGTCTATGGCGCCAGCAAACTCGTATCGCGTAAAACGTATTATGTTTATTTCACTATAAGTAGGTATAGTTGGTTTATTCCATAGATGAAGATATCGTCATCTAATGGAGTGAAATATATCCATGATTCACTAGGACATGTTAACTATATGGTTCTGACAGATTGATTATAATAATAATAATAAAAAATAATAACAAAATGTTTATTGACCATAAATGTAAGTACATTTGAAACGAAGAGCTCTGAAGATTATGTAAGATAAACTGATGGAATTTGTTCCAAGTAACCTCAATTTACAGGGAGATTGTTCCAGCGTTCCTTTATTACAATTTCACGACCCGTGATCTGAAAATTTCTCGTGTAGAGCTATGAGTTTAGAAATCGTTGCTTTCAATGCCATTAAGCTTTATAAGAGCAGTTTTAGTAGGGTATTATAGAATTGTCCCGACTTATCCGGAGTAAATGAATATTTCTTGTAAGATTACTTGGCCATTAGCAAATTCAGATGGACAGCATCCTCTAGGTTATGTAGCAAACTCTGAAGTCTATAACAAATGCCTTATTGCTCCCTAGGACTGAGATGGACGCCTCATACAAAAGTGAGTCAACTACAACAAACACTGCTACCGAAACGCAGGAAATTGTTTATGCTAGAAATGGGTGTGGCGTTGGTATCTCCGAGGATGAGCCTGCTAACTAATTGTACCACCTTGCAGTTTTTTACCCGACTGCGACAGAAGGAGGGTAATGTTTTTCGAGCGTATGTATGTACATATGTTTTTTTGTATGTATGCCCATTTCTTTGCCATGCGCAACAGCCCAAACGGCTTGACGGAATGTGACGTATGACATATCATGTTGTGACATTGACATATAAAGAAGTTCTAACAGAATATCGCAATAAAATGTGGCTCCATTTATAAAACGCAGTAGCTTAAACTTTCCCAGTTAAATACAAAATCTAGAGCTTATACCTACAACAACACAGTCATGTGTAAAAGTTAGTGAGTAGAAAAGCTAGTATAGCCAGATTTTATTTGTTTTGGCACTAATGTGTGGAAAGTATGCCTATTTAAAATATCATGATCGTTTGGTTCGATAACGATTGAGTAACGTGGAGCTTGGTGGCGCTCGAGCACTTATGTGGAACGGTGTCAACGAGTTATGCGAGTTGACGGGTTACTTAAATACTAGAGGTTTGGTATGATTTTGGGCTGTGTTTTTGGATGACAAGCGTACTTTTATCGTCATCGTCAATCCATTATTGTCCCACTACCTGGCTTGGAGTCTTCTCTCTGCAAATGCTCAGGCCATAGTTCACAGCGCTGCACAAGTGCGAATTGGTAGACTTCACACTCCTTTGAAGCCTCTTTTTTTAGAGAAAAAAAGAAAATCTGCACCGCAATTTTCTTTTACCAGTAGTGATAATTTATTTCTCAAAATCAGTGGTGCGACTCGAGCCTCGGACGATTGATAGATACACTAACACTACACTTACTACGTGCTTACATCGTTATTAATTATGTCTTAATGGAATCTGGTCAGCTTTATTGTATAAAATGGAAGTACAAAACGAGATTGATGATTTATGCCGCCAATACAAATCTACTACTACACCCTTCAGACCAGATCACAGCAGCGCTATGCACTGCTGTTGGTAGTCGGAAATTGGTATGGCGGTGGAGCTTCCAAGTTGAAGAATCACCTTCAAAGAAGACAATAATATACAGAAATGGATATGAGAACGCCTTCTAAGTCGTACTAAGAAAAGTTCTCTAAACCAAAATGGAAGTCTATCTTTGTAACTTATGAGGTGCGGGAACAATCTTTACGTTTTATCAGGTTCTGTCAACCGGCGGCTAATAAATAATATTTGATGGATTCATTAGCCGCTTGAACGCGGAGTATGAATGGGTCCCGGTGACCCCTGGCCGGCCACGTCACGATACTAGAGAGATAAAACTATTTATTGTACTTTGCGCTGATTACAAATGTTTTGTTTGGTGGTATCGTAATTGGAATATTCAGATTGGTTCTATTATTTGAAGTCGTCTGATCGAATCGTCTATTTGCAATTTGATCGAATATTTGCATGTCTCATAAAAATGCACTTAATAATTCATTGCATATAAGTAGACTTTTATGCAATAAATTATTAACTGTATTTTAATTACTATTATTAAGTGAAGCGACAATGTCGTATTGATAAATCGGAAGCGTTAAGAAAAAATCGTAAATAAAAAAGAATATCTATTGTTTTAGTCATACAGGTTGTAAGTATTTTATAGGCATATACATAAAATAAATCGTATATATTTGTAACAAACTAGCTTGGAGGACTGCTGATAAGTCAAATCACAAATAAAAAAAAAAAAATATAGATTCGTATTAGAGTGAAAATTTTATAGATTCGTTGTGATTTGCAATTTGATGCAACGAAATGCGTTACGAAAGCAGTTATTGGCGCTGTAGGTACTCTTGTCTGAACAACGCCCAACGATTTTACTCCGTAGCTTACAAAATACTATTTCCGAATAGGTTACAGTGATTATTTAATCTACTTTTTATAAGTAAAAGTCATAATTCCCCTGGGCTCAGAAATATTTGATTATTTATTATTATTGAGTTTCATTTGTGCCTTCTGTGAATTGCACATACAAACATATATTTTTTTAATCGCATTAGAATAAAACGAATAGATTTAATTTAAAATTTAAAAACAGTATGATTTGTACAGTTGTGTTGTTGTGTTAGCATGTAAAAAACAAATTGTAACGTAGCGAAGCTGATGTACCTACCCGTAGCTAGTCCTTAATAAAAGTTTTTGTTTATAAGAATATATCAATAATAAAATAATTATGTGTCGGACAGACGGAATCCAGTGACTGTAGAAGGTATTTACGTTTTAGTATTACACCAACGTACGTTTACCAATACCAATGAGTACCAATGAGTAGGTACGTTTTATAATACACCATTAATACGTTAAAACTAGTCATATCATACAGCATTATTTTTCTTTAGAAACAGTAATTATTGTTTTCCTACACTTTTTTATATTTATAACTTAGTGTTTATAAAAAAACATATGTGTTAAACACCTGTTAAACACCTAACGATACTAGTTATAAACATCAATAAGAATATGTACCTATAAACATAATGACATATAAGTTGGTTATACCTTGTAATTATATATAACTTAAATAAATAGAATTCAC
>DWNE01004638.1:0-14907 GCA_018249875.1 Cecropterus toxeus
GTTGCTTACAAATGTCCATGGGCGGCAGTAACCACTTACCATCAGGTGGGCTGCTTGCTCGTTTGCTACTTCATTTTATAAAAAAAAAGACATCTGAAAATATTTACATATAGATCAAGCGCTCTACCTCACAGCACTAGATGTATTGCCCCTACTGGGTGTAAGATGGTCATCTCGTATATAACTCAGGCGTTGCTACCTTCCGCGTACACGGAAACAAAGGCTACTTCACTAGATATATAAACATGTGCCCGTGGTACCTCCCCGAGACATACTCACATTACGAGTACACACTGTACTTGTAATATATTCTAAAAATAAAACTTCTATAATACATAAGATACAACCTGGTAACAGACAGACGGACAGCGAAGTTAACTAGTAACATCGGTATAAACATTAAAACAATAATCCCGACTGCTTAAAACAACAGTTTTGTTCATAATGATATATATTTAATTTAAAACTTACATGAGTTTTTGACAAAATAGTCAAGTAGAAGTATTACTTTTAAGTATATATTTTTAGATTAGTCTATTTACTAGCTTTCATTTGATACCCATATTGTCGTAATAGTAAAAAACATCGTCCCTGCCCCCTCTTTCCACTATTTCCAGGCATCTGAGACGATTCTAATGATATGTTATACGTCACAATCCGTCAAGCCATTTAGGCTGTAGCGCGTGCCAAAGAAATGGACATACAAACAAACAAACATACATACGTACATACGCTCGAAAAACATTACTCCCCTTCTGACGCAGTCGGGTAACAAACAGACTACATCCATCCTCACAAACACTCCTTTATTATAAGTAGAATATAGATAAAATGCAATTTTATATCAATTCTGAAAGTAAAGCGCTGAAATGTCTTTGTAAAAACTTCCAGCAATCTGCAGCAACTCGGGCAAGCGATGCGAGTCAATTTGATTCAGTTTTATTAAAACGAACTTGCTGTAGCAAACAGTCTATAGTTATTAATGTATACGGAACGAAGGCTCATTACTTTCTATTTTAATATACAGGTACTTCGACGACCCGCGTGGCGGAGCGGTCACCATGCCGGTCTGACGCGCAGTGGGTCCCGGGTTCGATTCCCGGCCGGAAAGAAATATGAATGATGAGTTTAGATTTCTGTTCTGGGTCTGGGTGTTAGTGTATTCGTCTTTGTGTGTCCAGTGCACCCACGATACAGTAGAAAATCCTAGTGTGGGGCTATGAGTGTAGAAAGCGTGTTTCAATGCGTGTTTAAAATCTTTAGAAGTATCAGTTCCTGCTATTCTGGGCCTAGAATAGAGGTACTACCGTATACATGTCACATCAACGAATCCGTGGCTTTAGATAGATCTCCTGTTCCATATGAAGTTGCTTACAGACGTTCATGGGCGGCAGTACCCACTTACCATCAGGAGGACTGCATGCTCGTTTGCTACTTCGATCTAATAAAAAATATGTATATATTTTTTTTTTGTATTAATGGTAAAAATCCTACTTCTTGACATAGAATTATTTTGTTATTTTTCGAATATTAATTTTATTTTTTAATGTCAGTTTTAAAAATACAGCACACAATGTAAGAAACGTAAATAATTTTCACATAAAATTACTTTGCTGCTGATAGTTTTACGATTGTAAATATCTAATCTATAATTTTACAAAAAAAAAAAAACAATTTTAGGGATCCATTTCCGTATATTTCGAAGCGAAATAATTCAATGGCATTATTTGAAAATCAGAGTGAAGTTTGTTTACAAGGCGGGGTTGCTCTAATTTGAGTGGAATCAAATTATGTCGCTTCGCTTAACTGCCAAGTTACTGGAAATTGCAAAAAGTTTTCACAAAGAAATCCCTTCTTTTACTATAGTTTAATTTTAACAATTTTTTATAGGAGCATACTTATAGATGTTCCTGATTAACCTCTAATTTTATCGAAGCTAAATTTTAGAGATTAAACAATATATACTATAGAGAAATGCAAATAATTTTAAGACGAAATTTGTTTATTGATGATGATTTATAGATTGTAAATCCTTAATCTATATGAAATGAAATGTATTTTTGCATAGGCCTACGAGGGCACTTACTAATTTTTAGTTACAATATTTTTTGTTACACTACCACCGGATCGGAACGACCTCAACTGAGAAGTACTGGCAAGAAATTTTGCGGGTTTGACATTTATACAGTAAATAAAGTTTTTTTTTATAATTTTACTAACGCTAATTTTAGGGATCAAATTCCGTATATTGCAAAACAAGATAACTAAATATAATTATTCAAAAATCGAATTGACGTTTGTTTACTAGACGGAGTTCTTTTAATTTGTGTGGAATCAAATTAAGTTGCCTCGCTGAACTGTCAAGTTGCTGGAAATTGCAAAAAGTTTTCAAAATGAAAAAACACCCAAGGAAATGGCCTACATTATGTACTATAGATTAATTTTAATACAGTACAAAAGCATACCTATGTATTAACCAGTAATTTTCTTACATTTATGTTAGAAATCGAAACCAATATGATATAAAACATGTAAATAATTTAGACTTAAAATTAGTTTACTGATGGCAATTTTTATTTGTAAATCCCTCATCTATAATTTTACTAAAGCCAATTTTAGAGTTCAATTTTCGTATATTCCAAAGCATGCATATTTCGATAGCATAATTTTAAAATTTAAATGTAGTCTGTTTACTTAACGAAGTTTCACTAATGTGTGTGTAAATCAAATTATTCGTCACACTTTAACATCTTGTTGCTGGAAATTGTACAAAGTTTTTACACAGAATCATTTCTTTTGATGCAAATTTAAATTTATAGTTAACACATTTACTTTAAAATTTATAACATAAATTTTGGAAATCAATTATATAAAAGAAATGAAAATAATTTTAACATAAAAATGACGCCATTTTCATATATTCTGAAGCATATATAAATATTTCAATAGCTTTTAAAATCGAAATTAAATTTGTTTACTAGGCGAAGTTCCTTGAATTTGTGTGGAATCAAATTAAGTCGCCCCGCTAACTGCCAAGTTGTTGGATTACAGAAAGTTTTTATAAAGGAACCGCTTCCTTTATTGTTGGTTTCATTTCAATACTTATTATCATCAAGTACAAATTATGCAATTAGAAATTAGAAATAAAAGTGTGAAGCTTTTCTTGCATTTCGATGGAAGGATATGGTTGCCGGCTCACTTGTATATGAGTACGACCATCTTAGTCCTTGGGAGTAGCATCACATCTGTGATCGACTACAGATAGAATCCCTGTTCTATATGAAGTTGTTTACAGATGACCATGGGTGGCAGTAACCACTTACCATCAGATTGGCTACATGCTCGTTTGTTACTTCATTCTTATAAAAAAAAAACATACGTATGTTTAGATATGAACGGTTCTATTAAAATGATTATGAAAGTACGCAAGAACTGTTTCATGCGTAAAGTGTAGAAGGTAGAAAAAGTAAAGTTCGACTGGTAAGTACCATCGTCACACCTATAAGTATTTCTAACGTGAAGCAGTTCTTGCGTTTTGGTGGAAGGGTGAAGTTGCCGGTTTCATATGAGGCAACTGTAGTCCTCGGGAATAGCAACATAACTGTGATTGGCATCAGATAAAACCTCCTTTCTGTATCAAGTTGCTTTCATGATTTTTTTGATTATGATTTGCTTTCATTTCTTTGATGTACATAGTTAGCAATGACCACTGACCATCAGACAATGCTCGTTTGCTACTTAAACAAGTGTAGGTTCTAATTGATTAACAGCGCCCTCTAAAACCTCTAGAATCCATTGTTCAGTGCAACTTCGCACTCACAAGTGTTAGAAGTGACCTAATGGACTAAAATGGTGCTAGAACCGCTCTAGTTCCGAAATTTTGTAATTAAGTAGGTTATGTGAATTTCGTAGACGTTTTTAGGGTGCCGTACTGAAACAGTACGTAATATTGTTATAAATATTGAAACAAATAAATTCGAGTGCTAAAGACGATTGCATTTAGTTTAAATTTATTGGTTTTACCCGACTGCATCAGAAGGAGGTTAATGTTTCTGGAGCGTATGTATGTATGTCTTCATATATGTTTATTTATATGTATGTCCTTGTTATTTTCTTTGACACGCGCTACAGCTCAAACGGCATGACGGATTGTGACGTATGACATATCATTAGAATCGTCTTAGTATGCATAATGCCATAAGCTATATAGTTAAAAAAGGCGATTTTTTTTTTACTATTGTTTTCATAATAATTTCTTATTCAAGATAAAAGTTATCTCACCTATACTACATATATGTACCGTTAATATTATAAAGCTGAAGAGTTTGTTTGGTTGAACGCGCTAATCTCAGGAACTACTGGTTCGAATTGAAAAAATATTTTTCTGTTGAATAATTTATTAAGGAAGGCCATAGGCTATATAGCACCACGCTATGTTTGTTTTTTTCTAATGTAGAAGCGATAAAAACCTCGGGGCACAGTTAGTACGACGTAAAATAACGTGAAATCGTTACTATTTCCTCGCTTGTGGTGAAACATCGCAGTTCGGAACACATCTAAGTGCAAAGTTGCAACTACTGAATTAGTTTTAGTGCACACTGCGATTCCGTTGCGAATTCTAATTTATATGATTTTAGTTTCGAGTTATAAGCTCTGTGGTTTGCATGGTATAGCTTAGTAATTAATTTGAAATTCTAGATATAGTTCGATTCCAGTACGCTTGACTCTAATTTATTACCAAATATTTATGGTTTCTCATTTATGTTTCCTCGGGAGTAGCGACGCATCTGTGATCGATTTCAGGACCCCTGTTAAATGAAGTAGGTTACAGATGTCCATGGACGGCAGTAAACACTTAACAGCAGGTAGACTGCATATTCGTTTCCTACTTCAATCTGGTAAAAAGCTAGAAATACGAAAGGCGGTAGTTCCTCCCCGGTCGTCCTACTCCTTCATACTCCTATCTTCAGTTTCCAATATTAAGAGCAGTTGGTTAATTGAGTCACTTAGTAAAATGATATAAGTTTTCAGTAACTTCATAAAACCAACATCTCCAATTCCGAATAACTAGTCAGCGAAGGCTATCTTATATAACTAACTAATATACGTACTAACGAGGTCGCAGTAGAGAAATAGCTTTATTTTCACAGAGAATACTCGTAACTTAGTCTGGAAATGCTAAATGAAATTACACTGCAGGTGTCTGTACTAAGTTAATAATTATTTACAATTATAAACTTGGACGCTGAATATATATTTATATAATAATTAAGTATATGCTAAGTTTGTGTTTTAATTATAAAATGTAGTTTTGCTACGCCCCGCGGTGCTACCTGAGTTAAAAAATGTAATATAACTTTAATTTATTGAATTATTTATTATGAATGATGAAATGTGAATTATAAGTTTAGAAATCTGTTCTGGGTCTGGGTAGTTGTGTATTCTTCTTTGTGTGTCCATAGCATGACACAGGAGAAAATCCTAGTGTGGATTTATGAGTGTAGAATGCGTTTATTTATTTGAATTACTTTAGAAACAGTAGGCAAATTCTTATAATAAAGCCTTAATATATGTCGACATATGGACGATAAAAGTATTTTCAAAAAGAATGTGCGAATAATTCTAACTTACAATTTACATTATTATTCGATGTGATTCAAACGGTATTTGCGTCCAACAAATTTTCAATATTTTAAATTGTACAAAATCGATACGATATCAAACATCACAGAATTTTTTATAACCTTTTACTTATTCCAAATTATTTTTCCTGCAAAAAATAATTGTCTTTTACTATATTTTTCTACTATAACGACAATATGAGTATCAAATGAAAGCTAGTAAATAGACCTATTTAAAAATATGTATATTATAATACTTTTAGTTGACTATTTTGACGAAAACTCATATAAGCGTTAAATATATATCATTATGAACAATAAATTTCGTTTTAAGCAGTCGGGTTTTTGTTTTAATGTTACTAGTTTATCAACATTTTTACTAAAGTAGTAACCACTTACCATCAGGTAGGCTGCTTGCTCGTTTGCTTCTTCATATTTATAAAAAAAAAACTTGACTGCTCCATTGGACTATGATAAAACACCTCTTAAAAGTGAATTTTCCAGTTTCCAGTTTTTAAGTTTGAAACTATTTGAAGACCATCAAATAGTTTCAAACATTCGCGATAAAGTCAATTTATCAAATCAAAATCGAGATTTATATAATCAAAATCGATTCATTGGTATAGAACGTAAACTTTTAACACCTTTGTATTTGCGTCGGGGCTTAGAAACAAAATATGGTGACGCTTCTATAAGCTAGAATTGATGTGTGCAGCGATAATGTTGCGGAGGAAAACGCCGAAAATTGTATTTATGTCCCTTACAACTTCGCCATTTATGAGACTTTATCCTCTCCTTTTATTATATATTAAAATTTAACTATCATAAAAACACTTTTTTCCTTGAATAAAGTATAAGCAATTGTTATAAATTTACGATTAATTGAATACAGTTAGTAGTAAATTAATCTTAGACTTCGATTTAAAATATTAAGGTGAACTAAATTATATACTAAAGTATTAAGGTGAACCCTAAGCATTGCGATACTGTTACCATGACTATATTTTTTATTCCTTGCTAAGGTCGCACTAATGAATTACTAGCACAGGAGCGCTCAAGAGACCAAAGCTAAACTTTTTCTATTCAAAGTCCTTGAGCACTTTCTAGGAAATAATGTTTGGTAGTAATAAAAGAGCATGCGTTTATAACGAACTCAAGTTGAATGCCAATGATGTACTTAGAAGTATTAATGAACGGAAGTTTTTTTTTTAATACAAGAATTAGCACGCAACTCATCTGATCTTACCTGGTCACTGCCGTCTGTAGGCATCTGCAACAACTGAGATCGATCAAAGATACGCTACTACTTCTTAAGACCCATAATTTGAAACACCTTGTGCGATTACCGAATGAATAAAATACATGGGTTTCTGAAATATTTGCTAATCTTAATATATTAACTTTAAGATTGTCAGTATAGTTGGAGCAGTAATAGTTTAATCGTTGAATCTCGGCCTATCGATCAAGTGTCGGAGGTTAGAATTCCAGGCCACTGATTTTTCTAAAATGATGCGTGTATTAGATATTAATTATCGCTTTTTCACGGTATAGGAAAACATCGTGAGAATTCACACACAAAAAAGCAAAAAAAGATGAAATCATTATAAAGAATGATTTTTTATTGAATTAAATTACGTAAGGACACAATAATTACTTTATTTTTAAGACACAATAATAACGTTATTGATGATATTTTTTACATAGAGAAATACATGTTTGTAATCTTAAACTAGTAAAAATCTTCAAGAACAATAAAATGAGCTGTCCTCAGTCAGTGGTACCTACATACAATAATTCAGCAGTAAAACTGTAAACAATATTGTTTATTACCCTTAGCTTCAAATCTTACATCAAGGATATACCGGGTACACATTTAGAATGGCATTGAACAACTGTGACATGTTCCTAGCACGATTATGATACCTAGTTACGAGGGTTCTATAAATTTTAGTTACGTTATTCCGTGAAACAGCTAGGTTTTCGTGCCAATAGCCCACATAAGTATTCGGCCTTCAAGGACGAAAACATTTCCACTTATTTGTATTAAATATGCGTTTTTTCTAAATATTAATCGGAAGTGACCTAGTAATCTTTGTTAAGGAAAGAAATGTTTTTTGCTAGCTTTGCCACGCGGTTTCGCCTGCGTTTATGAATAGTGTGTGCATTTTCCCGAATCTTTCCCTTTCTCTTTACTCCCACTAGGCACTTTATCCATGTAAAAATCTTAATAACCATTTGATTGATTTACCACTTACATGAAACCGTCCTCATACAAGGTTGTTAAGCTGATTACTATTTTGTTACTAAATTATTGGCTGTTCATTTAATGACTCTACCCTTAATGGTACTTAAGGATCAATGTAATATAAGACAAAAAATCTTTCTTAGTAAATGTCTAAATCATAAAATTTAGGCTTTGCAATGATTAATAGGATAGTATTCTTTCACTTTTATATTTATAAATAATGCCTTGTGAATCTACTTTTGTTTAACAAATCCTTCGTGAATTTATTTGTACTTAACCTCGAGTTAATCCGTAAATTATTATGTTCCCTATATTTCTCAAACAATAGCATGGCGGCCATGTTACGAAGGGAAGACATCCGATACATTTATCCTCTTTAATTGCTGTAGATACACTTAATAGTCTTAATGACTGATTAAAAATAAATATAATCCAACGAGTTGTTTATATACCTTGTTAATTGTTATGAACTTTGATCGCTGCGATAGAAGTTCGAAGTCAACTGATTATATTTTTTGTGTAGCAAGCTGTATAGTTGACTTTAGGTGCAAGGTTTTATTCAGAAAATCATAACATCATATGTACATTTAATGCCTGAATTGTATTCTAGATAGATATGAGAGAATAATTCTAGATATGATAGAATGAGGTGCTGAGGGTTTCCAGGACTTTCTGTAACTAACTCGGGTATAGGAGGTTCTACAAGGCATTACAAGTATAGTACCTATATATACACATATGTATCATTAAAAGTATATATGTATACCACCATCCGTCCCCATGTATGTATAACCCCTTTGTTGATCTCTTTTTTATAATGTTGAGGTAGCAATGAAGCACTCAGTCCACCAAATAGTAATTGGCACCTCCTGCTCATGGATATCTGTAGTCGACCCCAGATAAGATCTGGATCTTACCACGTAGAAATAGGTGAGGTGGTGGTGCTTCCGGAATCAAGCCACACAGGGTTCTACCACTGTCAAATTTTGATAACATATTGTATAACGCATTGGATCTATTTTTGTATAACATAATGCTATGTGAATATCACTGAATATAAATATCTATAAATTATCTTTTAAATTCTATTTTGCGATACCTTTATGAGGTAGAACACAGGACTAGAATGTTTACAACATATTAATCTATGATCTAAATTACCGTATTACTGTGTTCATGCAAAAATAAATAATTTGATTTATATTTCACTTTGACTAACTTGTTTACATACTTAATATATATGTATACTTCGCTATATTAATGTACAAGTTTTAAAATGTTATATTTTCACTAACACTCGACTGTTTCTAATGAGCACTATTTTTAATTAATCTTATGATTAATCGTACGATTATACTTTAATAGTGTACGTTAACATCTTAAAAATCTATTTCTTTTAATTTTCTTACAGTTATATTGCGTGACATTTATACAGATACCAATAACATTCTTAAGATTGACAGGGCTGCTACATCACAGTCTATGCCAGTCCAAACACTGACAGTGTTACTCAATTATTCACAGTTAGTGCAGCATATAGTAAACAGTTCATGTTGTATTTATTCACCCTAAAGTTTAAGTTACCATGTTTCATTTAATATCTTGTTGATTTTCTTTAAATGTTGATTGTTTAGCTTTATATTACTTCTCTGTACTTATCTAGGTGATAAATTAGTTAGGTAGGTATGTTGAAGGTGATAGACTTTATGGCTTGACTCGGGAAGCACAACCACCACACCTATTTCTGCCTAATAACAGCATTAAACGCTTCTGGGTTCTGGTCTGAAGGGTGTGGTAAGGGAGACATACTAATTCCAGGCGTTGCAACTTAGTCCTCAGAAGTAATCGGATCGGTCTTAGGTAAGACTCTGATCTTATCTGTAGTTGTGTACTGATGTACATGGCTGACAGAAGCATCTTACCATCAGGTGGTAGAACCAGTGTAATTCGACCGAGGAAGTCCCTCCGCCACTCCTATTTCTAGCGTGAAGCAGTTCTTGCGTTTCGGTGGAAGGGTGTGGTTGCCAGCTCACTCTTATATGAGGCGACCATCGCAGTCCCCGGAAGTGGCAACGAATCTGTGGTCCACTTCATATAGAACCCCTGTTCTAGATGAGGTTGCCTACAAATGTCCTTGGGCGGCAGTAACCACTTACCATCAGGTGGACATGCAGTCCACGCTGCTCGTTTGATACTTCAATATTATTAAAAAACTCTTTAAAAGTCATCACACAGATGGGAAAATATTATAATAAACAGTAAACATATTCTACGTATTCGAAGGCATAAAAAAATCCAATACCTACATCTATTTAACATGCACCTTTTTAGTCTTCATGGTTGAAACACGCTATACGAAATAGAAGTTTAATATTAGTTAGACTGCAGCTGCCCATATGCCATTGCCCCTATTATTATCTATTATTTACCAATATTATTAACGTTCTGTTCTAGTTTGAGGAGTAACATAATCTGTACGTGACTGTAAGTGTAGCGTTTCTTGCCAAACATGCCCCATGTAGTCAAATGTAAGGCAACATACTATAGCAAGCTTTTCATTGCCCATTTATAAAACTAGATGGGTAAAAAAAAATATTACAAACAAAGTATTACAAAGAAAAAAAATAAACCCGCTGAGTTTCTTGCCGGACCTTCTCAGTTGAGGTAATCTTCCAATCTAGTGTTAGTGTAGAAATATTGTAAATGAGAATTTGGAAGTGCCTCCGTAGGCCTGTACAAAATAAAGACATTTCATTTCTTTCATTTCACTGGCCTGGGGTGAGAATTTTATCTTTATTTTTTATCTGCTTCGGGTTAAAAGAAGATAACCAAGTGATGACCACATACCATCGTGGGCGTCTTGCTCCCTCGCTATTTCAAATTTATAAAACAAACTTCGTGCATATTTGTGAGCAATTTTTATAGGAAATAAAAATATTTATATACGTAAAAATATATATTTTTGGTCACATAAATTAAGACTATGGACATTAGCAGTAATGTGAAAAACAATGTAAAATCTGCGTACTGAGGTTAGGTCGACGATCGAGTAGGGACAAAAAAATGCTATCGAATTCCTGCACGATCTGAGGTTTTTCAACCCAAACAGTGGCTACTAATATGGCATCGATCCGATCGATGGATTATTCCAATGTTGGTGATATATTATTATTTCTGTCGTTTAATCTGCTCTGATATATACCTAAAGTACTTAAGTTTTCAGATTTAATAAAGAAGTATTTAACGAGCATGCAGTCCACGTGATGCTAAATGGTTACTGCCGCCCATGGACATTTGTTAGTTACTTCATATAGAACAGAGATTCCATCTGAAATCAATCTCAAACGCGTCGCCGCTTTCGAGGACTAAGATAATCACCTATATAAGAGAGCCGGCAACCACACCTCTACGATAAACCGCAAGAACTGCCTTACGCTAGGATCTACCACCTCAATACCCTACCCCTGAAGACTATGCCGGAATGCCTTGAATTAGTAATATCTCCCTTACCACAACCTTATGCCGAAAGAAGCAGGGCGATGGTACCTCCGGAGTAGAACCACGAAGAGTCTTCCCTTCAGAATTGCTTTAGTTGGACATAGACATGTCATTTTAAAGATGATAGAACCAATGTAGTTCGACCGGGGAGGTACCACCGCAATATCTAGTTCTAGTGTGAAGCAGTTCTTGCATTTCGTTGGAAGGGTGTAGTTGCCGACTCACTTGTGTATGGGGCGACCATCTTAGTCCTCAGGAGTAGCAATGCACCTGTAATCGACTTTAGATAGAACCCCTGTTCTATATGAAGTTACTTACAGATGTCCATAGGCAGCTGTAACCACTTACCATCAGGTGGACTGCATGCTCGTTTGCTACTTCAATATAATAAAAAAATGGAGGATTTTTGACCCCGGAAAATATCACTAACAGTTTAAAAGTTTGAGTACTTAATTCTTTTTTCTTTTCTTTTTTTCTTTTCTTTTTTTTCTTTTTTTTTCTTCTTGTCTATTAATGTAAGTCTATTAATTTTGTATTTAGTAAGTACCTACATAGTATGTAACAACTGTACCTGCCACTATACGAGAAAAATAAATATTATTTCTTTCTTTCTTTCTTTCTAAAAGCATAGTCGTAAACGAAGCTAGTATTAAATACGCGAACACAAGCGAATTCAAATTCGGTCATAAACCGCACGAGTTGTAATAACGCATACGCGTACATTCCATCGATTCGTATTCAAATCTACGTGTGCAGAGAATGTTTTAAGCAAGATTCCTTAAAAGCAGAAGTTACTTAAATCATTATAACACTGGCAATAAATCTAACATGGCTTTAAAATAAATTGCATTACTTTTTAGGGTTCCTCCGGAATTGGACCCTATTACTAAGGCGATGGTTTGTTCATCTATCTATTACAGGACTCTATTTTTACTGTAAATATTTATGATTTATAACAGACTATGAGCGCTTAGACAAAAATATACATAAAATGAAATCAATGATTACTAATGATGGTAAATTGTCCCCATAGATTTGTTTCTTTCCGAGTTTTGAGCTGTCGTAGCTTGGTTTTAATAATAGCAATGCATACAAAGATCGAATACTAGTACAAAACCCTTCGTACGTGACGCCGATTCGCTATTGGCCGTTCATTCTTATGAAGCTTACTTTGTAGCTATTCTGTGCCTACAAAACCCTCTAGGTGGCGCCGCAATAAATATATTTTGCCTTTACATTTTTATATTTATTAGACGCTTGAATACGAATGGTATGTAAACATAAGTGCGTGTTCTAAAGACTACTACTCCGTTAGGGATTTTCTACCTTATAACATCAGTTAGCCGTGTGCAAGTGCAACAGAGTTCTATAACTTACAATTACATTGAGTTGACATGACATTGACATGGTTCGTCTAAGGAGGTACCACAGTCTCATCTATTTCTGAGACAGTGCGTAGGTTTTGGTGGAAGGGTGTCGTTGCTGCTCACTTTCGTATTTTTATTTGTTATAAATATGAAGTAGCAAACGAGCAAGCAGCCTATCTGATGGTAAGTGGTTACTGCCGCCCATGGACACATGTAAGCAACTTCTTATAGAGCTGGGGTTCTATCTAAAGTCGATCACAGATGCGTTGCTACTCCCGAGGACTGAGATGGTCGCCTCATATAAAAGTGAGCCTGTAACCACACCCTTCCACCAAAACGCAAGCACTGCTTCACGCTAGAAATAGGTGTGGTGGTGGTACTTCCTCGGTCGAGCTACATAGGTTCTACCTAGCTGCGCCAACCAAGTTAATCCTTCATGTCAGATAAAACCCCAATTTCATATGAAATTGCTTCAGTGCAGTTGCCCATGGACTGCAATGACTACTATAAAGAATAGCAAAAAATACTACCAACGATGCCCAAATCTGAGACTATAATTCTTACACTAGCTTTCCTCTCTTCTCATTCGCATTCTCATCTTTGAAACGATAAAAATGAACCTTGAGTATACCTTAAAAAAATAACATTAAATTTTTGTTTTATAATATATTTTGTATTTCCCTCTCTATAGGAAGTGTGCATGGAAAATTCTCAATTTCTGAAAATTATTTATTACGGACATTTTACCATCCATAATATCTTTATTTTCAATTCACATAAAATTCTAGCAAACTTAGTATGATTCATGAAAATAGGCCAATTAATAAGACATTATCTGTAAAGGCGGCTTCAGACGTATGTAATATATTTAATTATGCGGTATCCTAGCGCTGACTGCGGTGCTAAGAAAAATAAGTAATAACTACGACCGCAAGAGCGCTATCCCATGAAGAATTTGTTGTTTTTACAGAAACAATAGAATTTAAGTACCGTCAACAATCCTTGCATTATAATACTATGAACAAAAAACAAACCTAATTGTTATAAATTTATTGATCGTACTATTTATTAAAAATGACTTTTATGAATATCCAGTTTACAAATAATAAAATATACGATACCGCAATAAAGAATTATAAGCGCTGCATAAACTGTTCTAAACCCTGCCTCGAGAAAAAGTGTTTTAACCTATCTGTCAGCTAATGCCAATGTGATGTTTGTTCAGTTGTCATTACACATTACACACGTCTGAAACCGCCTTAAGTTGTAGTACCGTAGTTACATACGTCAAATGCGTACGTACGCGATTGTTTTCAAAGAAGAAGCGTGCTCATATTTTACAACAATGTTTTCCTTTGTAGCTAACTTCCTAATTAATAATAATTTACTTGACATAATAAATGTACCTCATCGATGTTTGTTTATGAGTTGAGATATAATTGCACCGTTTATTTGCCTTACACGTGGACTTGAGTACTTGTTAAACGCAACCTGAATCAATTGATCTATAAAACATACTATCATTGTATGAAATATAATGAAATCATGATATATGAATATATTTTATTGATGGCAATTTATTTCTCAAAGGCTTTTGTATTTACGATGACGATGTTTACCCGCCCGATGAAATGGTTACCACGGCCATCTGATCGTTCTAGGTTCGTTTTTAGGGACTCGTAATCAAATGTAAAAACGGGAACCTATTACTAAGACTCCACTGCTTGTTTTCCTCCCAGATTGTATCTTGTGAACCAATAAATACTAGTGTCCGACCGAAGGCTGATTTTTTGGCCGAAGTCGAAGCCGAAACCGATTGTTGATAAACCTATAGAAACTAAGTAGCAACTTGGCTAATAGTGAATTTTAACGATTTAAAAAACTTTTCTAAGTAACTCGACCAACCCATAAAGGAGTGTGGGTTTATCCCTGTGCTTTAACATCTTCATCACGAAGTCCTACATTCGTTGCGGTTCCGTCAATTCTGACGCTTGCTAGAAACCTTAGGCTTCGGCATAAACTTCGACCAATTTTAGACGAAGCCGAAAGTTTTGCCGATGGCGTTTTTTTAGCCGAAGGTGACCGCATATCACATATCACAATCATAATTATTATTTAAATAAAATTGACGTTTAACCAAATTTGACATTGATATTTAAAAATTTAATTAATGTTG
>DWNE01004639.1:0-14906 GCA_018249875.1 Cecropterus toxeus
TTTTACTATTACAATATGGGTATCAAACGAAAGCTAGTAAATAGACTTATCTAAAAATATATATATTGTACTTTTACTTGACTATTTTGACTAAAACTCATATAAACGTAGAATTAAATATATATCATAATGTTAACAAAAAAACCTTTTTAAGTAGTCAGGTTTTTTGTTTTGATGTTTTTAACGATTTTACTAGTCATATAAAATGGAAGTAGTAAATGAGCATACTTTCCATCTGACGGTAAGTGGCCACTGCCGCCCATGGACATCTGTTATCAATCCCGGATAAGATCAGAGTTTTACTTGAGCTTGGCCGCAGATGCGTTACAACCTCTTTGGACTAATTTGGAACGCCTCGGTTTAGTATGTCTCCCTTACCTCACCTTTCAGAACAACACACAGCAGAGCATAACCCTGCGGTTTTAAGACATAAATAGATCCTATTTAGGATTGACTAGCTGTGACCCACGGTTTCGCCCGCGTTGCATGGTAGAATACAAATTTAAATTGTAATCCGTTTGATGGATTTCATTGAAAAATTATGAAAAAATGATAAGATTTATTTTCTAAATGCGGACTACGAATATTTCTACCTAATACAATCCGTTTAGTTAAATTCAGTAGTATTGGTTCGCTGCGAACGAATAGATAGACTCAAATCCTAAAATATATAGATAGGTATGTCTATTATTATTTATGTATCAATACACAATGTACAGAGGTGGTAGTTTCAGTTTTATTAAATGTGTGGATCACAGATTGGTGAGTACCGATATAGTGCGTTCGTTACTTGAAAACGAGCATATGGGAGATGGATAATCCAGTTAGATAATAATTGAATTAAGCTGACACCACGTCGGCGCAGTTCCGCGCCGTGACCGGGTCACACGCGCGTCCGAGATCCATCGCCGGCGGTTTTTGCCTTCCACGAGCTTGGACTCTCGGAACTCGGTGATTGTGTGCTCACGGCGTTTTTGAGCCGAGCGCTTCTTACCCGCTCGGGGAACTAAGGAGCTAAGATGTGATCACTTGGAACTCTAACCGTAAAGCCTTTAACATAGAGTTTACTAGCATCAGTCAGTTTGTGCCTGTTTACCGCGCAATTATAGAGTGAAAAGAACTTCTAATTAAGATTGAGATTCTTATGCACTTATCGTTTCCAAGTATGCGTATGCGTCGCTAGTGTGAAGTTTTAGTAGTTCACACCACGACTACTAGGAAATGTGTTGTGTACGTACGACCGTTGATTTAACTGGTTTTGTTTATTTATGCTTATTTTATTTAGTTGTTATAAAAACGAACAGCTCTAAGTATAAAGTACGTACAAAAAATATGTTTAAATAGAAATAATAAGAAAATCTTTAAATGTATGTCTAGAATAATTTGTTTTTTTTTAGATTTTTTTACGGTGCTAAGGGTAATTATTTTGTGCGTTTTGAGTGAAGAACGTATGAAGCGTTGTGTAATATAGATAGTAGACCACTATAATTATTTAAATCTCGTCAACCCATTATTGTCCCACTGCTGGGCACGGGTCATCTCACAGAGAGAGAGTTTTAGGCCACAATCCACCGCGCTGGCCAAGTGCGAATTGGTAGACTTCACACACCTTTGAGAACTCTTTTTTTTATGAGAACTCTCAGATGTGCAGGTTTCCTCACGATGTTTTCCTTCACCGTAAAGCAGTGATAATTAAATTCTAATACGCACATAATTTTAGAAAAATCAGTGGTGCGTGCCTGGGATTTGAACCCCGGATCCTCGATTGAGAGGTCGAGTTCCAACCATTAGGCTATCAATGCTGTTAATTATTTAAATATTAAATTAAAAATGTATTTGTCATCAATGTTGTGTTCGAACCTATGACTGAGTTATTACTTTTAATGATTAACAACATTAAAAAAATCTCAAGGTTCAGTAAAGCCACAAACAGCTTAGGCTTTGTACACACTCGCAATAAACATTTATAAAGCCATTTTTACAGGTATTGTTAAATGATAGTTTCTTTCGTCATTTGTAACATGAAACTGAAACTGTGGGTGAAACATACGTGAATATTTATCAGTAGTCACAGAGAGTCGTAATTGAATTTGTCTAAGCTGATTAAGTTGACAGACTGCCATGCCACTGATAATGCGACCATACATTTGCAAAAAGATAGCTTCAAGTTCTGGAAATATAAAATAAAAGACATTTTTATATCTTTTAGAATTTTATCTTTATTCTATTAACAAATATTTCTGGTCTGTATCTACGTATCATTATGTACGTATATTTTTTTCATTAAAGTTATGATACATTTTTTTTAACGCGGATGGAACCGCGGGGCAGAGCTGGCTTAGAACATTTAAATATAACAGTGCATCTGCGAAGTGTAGACCTAGTATAAGATTTACTCATCGGAACAAAACATGGCGTTTCAATTAAAAATGACGCAAGCCTCCCGGAATTTCGAGATTATAGTACAACGAATCAAATGTATTGGGTCAAGAGTGGATTAAAGCGGCTTTCACACGATTCTCGTGTTGTAAACTCGCGATAACGGTTCGAAGGCGGCAGTCGACTAAATATAATCGGAGATAAACCCAACAACGCCACAAATATTGTCTCGGGACATTGATGGATAATTAAGATTGGAGAAAGCCCCGTCTTAATTATCGAGACCCTAATTAGATGGCGAGGTCAGAATTATGTCTTTTTGATTAACCCCCATGTGGAGGTCGCTTTCATTAAATACCTAGGTAATGAATCCTTTTTCTCGGAATGCGGCAACCTCTCGTGAAGTTACTAGTAATTGATTTTTTTAACTTGATATTTTAATGCAAATATTAAGGTTCTTTGTGATTTTTTCGAATATTAAAATAGTTCTTTATCTATTCTAAAATATAGCTTTTTTATTTATCTAAGGTAGCAGACGAGCATGTAGCCTTCTGGCAAGTGGGCATTGCCGCCCATCTGTAACCAGCTCCAAATAGGATTGGTTTTCTGTCAGAGGCTGGTCACAGATGCATTGCATTCCACCTTCCAGATTAAAACCTTACAAAGTTTAGGGAGAAATTGGCGGTTTGGTCGTACCTCCGTGGTCATGCCACAAAGGGATCACCTCAATTAACTTACTGATCTGACTCACTAAATTGACAAAGAAAGCAATATTTTTGTTCATAAATATGAATTAGCAAGCAGCCCACCTGATGGTAAGTGGTTACTGCCACCCATAGACATCTGTAAGCAACTTCATATATGTAGAACGGGGGTTCTATCTGAAGTCGCCCACAGATGCGTTGCTACTTGCGAGGACTGAGATGATCGCCTCATATGAAAGTGAGTCGGCAATTACACTCTTCCATCGAAACGCAAGAACGCTTCACGCTAGAAATAGGTGTGGCGGTGGTACTTCCCGGGTCGAACTACACTGGCTCTACCACCATATAAATACAAACTTGAAGTTACAATATTTTAACCTAATATGTCCTTCGCTTCGAATTCTTACTATCGCGATGTTATATCACACGTAATAATTCATTTTACGTAATATTCTAGAAATAATCGCATGGGTGTGCCCACAAGGAAATACGAGGAAATAAACAAAAGTATTCTAAAATAGTGTCCGCGAACATGTATTCGGATTAACGGCTCTATATGAATATTTTACACATATATCATTGTAGAACTAATTTTATAGGCTTTGTTATTAATAAATAGATTTAGATGCGCAATCGATGCCAAAAATTTTCATATAAATAAGTCGTCAATACGCTTTCGCTTCGAGTTTGCCAAATTTATGTCATCCAACGTTATGTTATTGTCACGACGAATTAATTTAACTGGACCACAACAATATATCAGTTTCGCATTTCAAAACATATTTTTTGTGAAATCATTCCATCTTCGATCTATAAATATAATAAAATTGAAAGTTCCTTGTAATGCGTATATTTTAGCCTATCTGTCTGTAGAGCGTATATTTTTGCAAAATGATGGATTGGATGACTAAAACTCGTTATAATAGAAATTTCTATGATTTTTAGAATTTTTGTGCGTATGTTTGAAGTAGCATGAAACAAAACTATTAAATTACATTCAAGGGATTGAACTATTGAATATTTTTGTAGTCCGTACGTTGTGGCAACATTAAGTGTTTGTACTTTTCGAATCAAAAGTTAGTAGGCTTTTAAGTTATGTTACTTTTTATATACCTATATACGCGGGTGGAACCGCCGGCTACTTATAAATAATTACAAATTTACAATAGCGCAAGTATCCCGACAAACATAAAACTTTGAGGATTCTTATTTTTTTATACAAAATTAACCACAATGAATGTTCTGTGATGATAGTACAATAGTACGCAATGTATCCTTCGACTAATCGACTGACCAACATACTTTTAAATAATGTTGTATATGGACCTTCCCGTTATTCTTCATTTTATTGTAATAAATAAAATTCAATAATGTGAACGGGGGAAATATTGCAAAAACATTGTTCCATTTACTGAATTATTCGACAAATGTTGACTTGCTTTTACTCAAATTTGTTCTTCCGATAGGCGCTATCTAGTTTTTTGTAGCATACACCTACATGAAGCAAGTTGTTTTTCTCGAGAAGCGCAGGTTATCTGTGATCTGCGCGGGCGCAGGGCAGTGCGCACGCGCACTAATGAGCGGCCGCACCGAGCGCGTCCTTCCTCGACGGCCTCCACATTTGCAACATCGCCTAACTCACCGAGCACGTATAGACCAATTTCTGATGACAAAACGTCGTGCCGTGGTCTTATCTGATGAGGATCAGGAACAATTGCGCAGATCTCTTGACCCACGCCGCCCATTTAAGGCGCGATGAAACTTTTATTGCCGTTAGTTCACAGAATAGAGTGATTTATAGTACTGTATGCATGGTCTCTCGTGGCCGGTCACGATATTCCCACTTTTGAATCGCCGATCCTCAAAGGGACTTTATATACTTACAATATTCGAAGTTTCACGCTTCCCTTATTAGTGTTTATCGATTTCGTGTTACAAAAACAAGGGAAACCTTCCTCAGACACGGTATCGTGTGGCGAGATCGTATTTTGATTGCCCGGACAATCCCACCACTCGGCCATATGAGACGGCGAGACCACGAACACCTACACCAACATGGCCTCTGAGCCCATAAACGCAGCTTTCTAAGATTTCTGCAAAAGGCAAATCAAATTAGTATAGTTCGATTTGCCGTTTCCTAGTTGGAACGATTTCACTCATAAAACCAATTGCACCCGCACACCCATTGTTTCGAAACGAAAGCATTGCATATTCCCATTTGAAGCGAAACCTTTGCCTCCGTTGTTCCGGCACTATCAGGACTGTGCTTTGATTTCTATGCTATAAGGTTAAGCGAGATTACCGTATCGGTAATGAACAAATACGGATCAAGCCATTTAACATTTGTCTGTTGTATTGATTTTAACGTGCCGTGTGGTGTTCTTCTAGAATGCGACCTTCCCTCCACCACTCCCTTTCCGTGCATGTCATGGGAGATGACTAAAGGAAATATCCAGAAGATTTGCAGCCGCGTCATTTCTGTATCATGATCACCTTCTGCGGTCACTCATGCTTAGCCGATGCTTCTGTCCAGCTGTGGCCTTCAAAAGGCGAATGGATGATTGGTCATTACAGCAACTTTGTCGTTGCTTAAGAGTGCATGTTGTAAAGCTATATGAAGTCTATTAAGTAAATAATTAACTGACTGAATGATCTAAGAAATTAGTCCTCATCGCTTTGAAATACGCCTTAGTCCAAACATTTCAAAATATTGCGACGATAACGCTATTATTTAGAAAAGTGTATAGTTCCTTACATCCTCCATTATGTAATAAATAAGTAGGTACGTCCGCTGCGCTACACAGTTTTCCACCTAACACCGATATCGCATTTTACTCTGAAATGCACACGCCATTCTCTTTTACGGTTACAAAAAACGTGTCAGAAGTGCCTTTTGTCACCGGTTTCCTCCGTCGATATTCTCACGTTTTTGTGAAAAGCATGTGCCGATTTATAGTTTGCTAGAAAAAAGGGTTAAGAAGGCAATACAAAGATAAGCTTGCGAAAAGAACTGTAAAGTCCCTTCCTTAAATTAACTTTCCGTCTGTTAGGTTACGGTGTCAGGGCAAAGGGTAGCCCTTTGAACTGGCTGCGGGCGTTGCGACGAGGGCGGCTGGTCAAATCCATAAAGAGCAATTTTACCACGCAAAACCAACCTTTTGTTCACAAAACCACTCCGTACGGGTAAACCGTACCTTGTTATAGTTTATTGCCGCCGCGCTAACTCTGCACATATATGGGCAAAACGTTTTGCTCGCTCGAATGATTAAATTATTCCTACTGTTGTAACAATGAAACTTATTGAATAAATTGACCTTATGGTTAGTCATAGGATTGTTGTAACCGTTCTTTTATTCAAACTGCACGCTGTTGTGGTAATAATTTGCAACATTTATAAAATAGAGCCTTTGTGTTTCGTAAATTTTAGTAATGCCCCGTTTCTCCTTGATAAAAATCCGTTTACAATTCCGAGATTCGAGATGTTATGTAAGGAACTCAAAGTCACTTCAGGTTTTATGTGTGCTATATTCAAAGAACCCAGATCCAATAGGTCTCAATTCGGGGTTAGAACACGAAATCTCTTCCATTGTAGCATTTAGGTCGTCGCATGAGCCTAGCTATATATTTTATCGTATACTGCTCCACCTGAGCCTAGCGGCTGGAAGAGATGCGGCAACTTAAACAGGCCCCTTGGAAAGCGGCCGCCGGATGCAGAATATTAAACGTCGGTGCGCGGGCGCATAAATCTCGCGCCTTCGGGCGCAACATGGCGTCCCGTGCCGTACCCCGGAATTGGAATCGTTGTTACGTACGTCCTGTGCAATTATGTAAATTTTCTCGACATCTCGTTGGCTCTCATTAGAGAACTGTTTTCTTAAAATTGAATTAATACAAAATTTAATCCCAAATTTACTCGAACTACAAAACTTTGATGAACTTTATTAAGATTGTGTCGCATAGTATTAATAATCCTATTTTTTTCTTCTTCTTTTTTTCTCTACGTTATTCATAAACACTTTTTGTTAGTATCCCAAGTATTAGCTTCATGTTTTAAATTGGCTTTTCTTTAGATTAATCTTTATAAGAAAATATTTGCTAGTACGATTGAAAGTCACTTTCCATTTTCTAAGTACCAACACGCACTGCTTCTGTGAAATGAACCTCAAAACCTCAACCTACATCTATAACACGAATAAATTGCCTGAAACCACTAAGAACTTTTCGCAGCCTTGTCAGGTGTGATGGAAATCGTCTGGTTCCCAGCAGACAATTTGACTCAATTACATTTTTTTTTATCATACAGTTGCAAACGAGTAAGAAATCTTGGTCAAGAACTGCGGCTGACCAATAACGACTTTATGACTATTTCTCACTGATTTAATTTAAACTGAGTTTTCTTATGTCAAATAAAACTGTGATTGTTGAAATGAAATGAAATGAAAACTCTTTTATTTTTGAGTAGCGAACTTTATGAATCATCAAAGATTTAATACGAATTGGTATAAATCTTACGTGCCGTGTGACTTATCGTCGGCAATTAAGTAATAACTTAAAATCGTTACGATCACGTCCATAAACGCGGAAGTGGTCAAACTTGTTCATCACCATTAGCGTCATATCATTAGTAAACCAATCAAAATCGTTCTCCAGCATAATTATTGAATGAGACCAATTTAATTTATGTTCGTGAACTTTAGATTTATTGTTTATTATTTAATTATACGTCATCTTCTGTTATGTAAATATCAGATGCAAATGTATGCGTAACGAATTGTGATTTAAGTCGTCGGAATGAAGATTGAATATCGATACGACCGCTGACGTAAGAACACTTACGAACCTGGATGATCCGAGCCGACTGGGACCGAGGCTTGTTTGGATAATCGAACGTTTCGATTATTGGGACTATAGAGGGTTTTTGGGACGAGATTATAAGCAACGCCTTACCACATAATAACAGTTACATACATATTTGAGAATCATAATAAGGTTAGGATTTTAAACAGTTGAAATGAGCCGAATGATTATTTTTTTATAAAATCGTCAATTTTTAATTAACGACCGGCTGTAACGCGCTAACGTTCGAAGAATTGAGAATTCAGATGGTCGAGGTTCGGATGATCGAAACTCTACTCTATGTTCGTCTCATGTCCGTTCGATAGGTAAACAACATACAGTCGAATGGAATATCTCCTCCTTTTTAAACTCGGTTAAAAAGGAAATAGTCTCCTGGCCCTAATGGGATTGGCGAAAAATAAATCAAAAGGTATCTCCCATCTACAATAGTGTTTGGTAGTTTACAAATGTTATTGGTATCGCAACATAGGTTTCCTCGCCGTGAAAACACACTTATTGTTATTAAGTGAGCATTGTTACGATGTACGAGAAATAGATACGGCGATCCGCCGCGGCCATTGTGTTTGCTCCGTGATTGATATTGAACACAGAAGCTGGAGCAATGGTTAACTTTTATACAAAATTTCCATTTGGACTTCATACCTCTCTCGATTCTTTTGCTTCGTTTAGATTTTTGGTTGCATTGTTTTAGTTTTTATTTGCATTTTCCGTGAGTTAATTAAATTAATTCCTCAAAAGGCCTTGACATCAGCGTTAGAATTCCTCGAATCATTTTTCTGAATATTTTTGAGAATGCATAGAGATTGTGACTCAAGATCATGTGATTAGACATTGTGTTATTAATCATCGCTTTTAATATGTTTTATTATTATATATTACATAGATATATGTCTTCTTTTATCATACCTTATACATGACGCACGTTAGCGCTTAGTTTCGTCGTATATTTTGTAGTAAATTAAAGCACTGCGCACAAAGTGTTCGACTATGGCAGCACCATTGTGTTGCTTCCATGATAAAGATTGAATAGGAGCGGACTGCGCGTGCGCAGCGGGCGCACGGTTTCCGGTATACTTGACCCTATTCGCGCTCATTATATCTGCCCAACTATTGTGTGCTGTTGTATTAATTGTAGCTCATTTAACACAATTGAGTGCATCTCGGAGTATGTTACTTTGTTGCCTTTTTTCATTTGTTATGTTTATCTCTTGATGTATCTAAGAGTAGTAACTTCTTACTTTTATCATATGAACCGTTTTATATTAATCTGCCTTCTTAGGTAATAGAAACGTTTATTACTTATATACCTGGAGTTATGGCTTATAATAAGCCACTATAGCAGCAGTAAGGTTTTCGTAATTCTGATGCATCAACATTGCATTGCGAATTAACTGGCTGTTGTTCTCTGTTCCTAGTTCGCCAGTAGGCTACTTAGTAATCACGAGCGGCCTAAATTCAGCACAGATTCTATCTCTGTCATGTGACCCGTAAATTCTCCGGTATTCATTTGATAAATTGTCCGTCGTCGTCCGGAGACAATGGTTTGCGGCTGCGCTTGCGCAACCGGCCGTTTGCCGCGCATTCGGAATACGAAATCGCAAAATTGAATCACGTGCGCGCCTAAATTTGCGCGCAAAATCTCACGTTCCGTTGTACGTCTCGGAATCGGCCCGGAGGCGCTTATCGATTTTCTGAGAACTTTGAAACCTGAATAGCCTATTTTGGCGGTCGATAATTTCGACGCTGCTGTCGAGTTCTACCTGTGTAGACTAAATTAGAGAGGTTCAGTGGCCGGGCGTGTCGTGGCAATAAGTGATTATTATTGTCAGTTGTTTGCCAATTTAGAACAAGTACCTACATGATGAATATAGACGCGTATTAATTATTAATCTGTATTTTTTCGTAAGTATACATTTAACACATTTGTAATGAAACGAAATGAAATTAAATTCATGATGAATGAATGCAATTTCGTCTCACAGGGTTATCAATGCAGTTTGAAAAATACGATTATATTCAGACAAATCTTTAGTTTTCTGATTTCAAATACGCGCCACAAAAAATATTTTTTGTAAAACTTTTTCTATAAATTAGTGAGATGTCACTCAACCTGAGCTAAAAAGCTGTGAAACGTAAACGGATATAGCTAGAAGACAATAAACTATTATTTCTAAGCCTAAGTACGATGCTAGGGTTCAATGAAACTCTTTTTATATTTCAATGCTCGCTCGCTCAAGAAAGTTTAAGTTCAATACGATCCGTTTGTGGAAATTCGATCTTACGGCATAGCAATCGAGTCGGTTCTTGAAATGTGAGGAGGGGACCGTTATACGAGCCCTCCGAAGGATTTATGAGTACGTGACAAATGAGACAATGTATGTAGTCGTTTCTAAGCTCACGTGCGATGTAGTGAATCGGTCGTCCGTCTGTCAGTCGCCCAACGATATATTAACATACAAACGGCTGGAGATCGTATATCCACGTGTATATGGCGATATGGGTCCCTCTCGACTGATCGGGGATACTTGTCGTGCGGTTTATCGCTTTTATTAGGGACAGCCTTATGTACGTCATGTTGTATGTATATGGTGTTCCAAACATACTTATCCATAGAATCTAGCGATACTGGAGGTTTTGTATTGAGCTTAGCTTTTGCCTGCAATTCCGGTCATCTAGGTTAAATTTTGACATAGAAGGTACATAACGGGCCGAGATTGTTCTTTAATTTAACTATTCCACTTACCTACTCTGTATAGACTGAATTAGCAGCTTTTTCAAGAAAATGTAACCTAAAAACGAACCAAGTTTTGACCGTTAAAATACTAAGAAAGTATTGATTAATTATCAAGTGTGATAGCGTATAATTAATGTTCTATGCACATGCACCAAAAACCCTAGATTTCTACAAAATTTGATACATTTATGAACTGGTTCCAAAGTATAAACAGTTTTAAGTTAATGTTATTAACTCTGTCGCAAATTATACGAGCCATTATTTTAAGCTTTTCCTTGGTGAGGATATTACACCCATAATTATGTAAATCTCAGACCATAAGATCTTGTATAGAAGAAATCTAGTAAGAAACTGGGCGTGACTGCACTCCACTGTAAGCGCACCGACAGGCCATTATAAAAAACTAAAAACATGAAGTTTGCGCCAATTTTGCGCCACATTTAAGAGGCGTTTACCTTAATATGCGCCATTAACGCATAATTACGCGGCACTAATTGCTTGTACAGTGAAATTCATACCAGATCATTTATACGCGGCGACACATTTAGGTTAAATGGACTTGTTTTAACACTGGACTTGTTCTGAAAGAAATTTGTGAAAACCTACAGTTATTGATGGTGGAAAGTTCCGGCAGTTTTGATGGGTGAAGATTGGTACGACGAACTCTTAGGAGGTTTAATGATTGAAAGTTGTAGACTTGATCTAAATTAACATCTACATTTCTACATGCATGCATCGAGATTTAAAAAAATACCTTAATCTGCCTAATTGAACAACAAACATAGGGTGCAATTGCTATCTTAGAGTTGATCTGATAATGGAGTTAGGAGGTGCATAGCGGAGCTCTTAAATGCTTATTAGTAATCCCATCGAGTATGGGTTCATTTGGTTTGTTGTGATGAGTCCAATACACTTATTACTTAGTATTCGAAGGTCTGAAAGAGCTGGGGAGAGGGAAGTGAAACACTTGAATCTTATCTCATTAATATTATAAATGCCGAAATTTGTGTGGATGTATCTATGTGTATATGTTACTCTTTCACGTAACAACTACATGCCGAATTCAGCTGAAATTTGGTAAATTTGGAAAATGATAGCCGAGACCGAAACGTCGGTGCCTGTTTTGATTAATTTGGTCAACCTACGCGTCAATATTATATTTTATTGGTGGTATTTTAACGTTTGCGATTGTTACGGCTCGATTCCCATGGTGCAGGAAATCCTTATTAGGATCTGGCAACCGCGCGATATTAAGTTCTCATGAGTGCAAAATTAAAAAATATTTTTATTTATATATAAAACCCAGTTGAATATAAGCTTTAATGTTATCCTACGTGAAGTCAAGTTGGTATCTAGTACCAATGTAGCTATGCGGCGATTGACCATAAACAAAATAAGTCCGCTTGTAGACAGTGTGAGCGCTGACAGTACACGGTGGTTGTTGGCAATAAATCTTGCGTGTGCGCCGCCACAATGCATCATTGCGGGCCGGTGCGTGTGTGGCCGGCTTTATATGGTACTGGCGATCAAAATAACGAACTTGGAAAAGAAGAAAAGTTATAATCCATATTTTACCCGTAAATAAGGAAGAACGCTTTAAACATTACTTTGTTCAAAGAGTTCTTCCACCTTTACGGGTCAAAAGAGGGTCAGCCTAGTAAGGTTGTAACTATGTAATTTACCTTTTGTTTCCATGTTTTACAAATAAAACGCCTTCTACACTCACAGTCCCACACCAGGATTTTCTCCTGTGTCGTGGGTGTACACACAAACACCAAGACCCAGAACAGAATCTAAACTCATCATTCAGATGTCAGTCTGGTCGAAGATCGAACCCGAACCCGAAACCCACTGCGTGTCAGACCGGTATGGTGGCCGCTCTGCCACGCGCGTCGTTTTTGTGCTTCGACTCCGGAAGCACCATCGTCATATAAGTTTCTGCCCAATACCAGCTGTGTTATGACATGTTGTGTCATAAGGGAGACATTCTAACTTCTTCCTCAGGGGTAGCAACGCATTTGGTGTGACATTACGTAATACTCTGATCTTATCTGCAGTCGATTATAGATACCCATGGGCGGCAGTACCCATTTACCATCTTTTTTTTTAACTTTGATAATCTTTGAAGAATAGCTCTTTTTGCAAGACTCTTGAATAGCTTTGCGCCATAACACGACATATGTACGTATTTCGTCATAGTTGGTAGATTCTTAGAATTATTTCTAGCTACCAAAACATTAAGCATAGTGTGTGTACTTTTGTTTTACGAATTTGTAATCCGATTCCGATTTCTAGGTTCTCATTTCATGCTGTAATTATTGTGTACTAATAGCCATTTGCTTTGTTCCAGGTAAGCGCCATGATATGTTTCTGCGAACGACCTACCGATATCTAGCGTTGAGGGAGTAAACAGGTAGAGTCCTATATAAAAATAAGATATCACTTAAAATGATATAAAGTTATATATCCGGAACGCGTTAGATGTCCCCTGATATGTAGATAGATATGTAATAGATTGCCATAGGATTTATTACCTAAGCACAGTAACGTACAATAGATACGAGTACTATATTTATATAGGTACAAATAGTGTAACCGATTCAAAAATAATTTGTACATTTTTAAGATAGACCATATACTTAGCTATAAAACTGTAATATGTAATTTAATATATATCATCGCATTTTTTAAATTATTTTTATACAGTTTGATTTAAACTTGAACTTTGTATCTTATTAAATGGCACATTTAGTGTGTTAAGCAATTGGGCTAATAAGCGTGCTTACCTCAATCAAGCGGCAATCGACACAAATTATAATGAGGCGTCTATTTATTACGTATTCCATGTGTTAGAGCTACGTATCGCATACGAGGACTGGTATGTGATACGGGAATTTGATAGGAACTTGATAGTTTTCTCTAGCTACTAGCTTAATCTATGACGCCATGGCGTTACGATGTGGATGATCCACGGATTATCCCATGGCTCGAATTGTTTTGTTTGTAGGATTCCGTACTCAAAGGGAAATAGGGCCTCGTCCTATAACTTAAGACCCCGCTGTCTGTCTGTTTGTCTGTCTTTAGGCTGTATCGCATGTACCGTGATAGATTGACAGTTGAAATTTTCACAGATGTATTAGTGTTGTCGCTGAAACCACAAGTGCTAAGAACAGAATAAAACCTATACTATTATTATAAAGCAGCAGAGTTTGTTTGATTGAACGCGCTAATCTCAGGAACTACTAGTTTTAATTGAAAAAATATTTTTGTGTTAATTAGTAAATTTATCGTGGAAGGCTTTAGGCTATTTAACATCACGCTATATTTGTTTTTTTTTTTTTTTAAAGATTGGTCTCTAATAAACGCAGGTGAAACTGCGTGGCACATCTAGTGAAATATATAAAGAGGTTTCCCATACAACAAACGTGATTTTTTGCTCGATATTAATAAGGCAGCAGATACATTGAAATATTCACAGAATATTTTGTTAGTGACAACAGTTGTTATTATTTTGCCGTTTTTTATGATAGTTGTACGAGACCTTCGTTCGCGAGCCCCACTTGCACTTTGCCAGTTTAATTACTTATTCATAGAAATATGCCTGATGCTATATAACATATTGGGGACGTAAGATTTATATAACAATGAAAAGAAAGCTAGACATTACTCCAATTATCGTTATTAAAAATTATATACGTATGTCATATAGACTGAGAGGAATGTTTTTATGTAATTCGAAATAAACAGTAGTTGCCGCAAGCGTTTCGGCGACCGTGTATAATTGCATATGCGGATCTGCATGCTTTATTTTATATATATACGTCTTTGTCAAGTAAATTAGAAATATCTTTTTAATAATAAAAAAGAACAAATACAGCCGTTTAAATATTATGGAATATTGATTATAGCTACAAGTTTTAACTTCTATATTGTACAAAGTACATTTTATATTAATCGAACTCGTGACCTTCAATTAAGTTACTTAACTTGGGGGACAGCGACCACAGCATCAACTAGTTTGTTACTACCATTTTATATATAAAAAACATATATTTAACATAGAAAGTAATGTCGTCAATTTAATTAGCAGAACGACATAAACGACGAACCCACGACAGGAGAAAATCCTAATGGGGGGCTATGAGTGTAGAAAGCGTTTTTAGGGTTCCGTACCCAAAGGGTAAAACGGGACCCTATTACTAAGACTCCGCTGTCTGTCTGTCTGTCTGTCT
>DWNE01004640.1:0-14906 GCA_018249875.1 Cecropterus toxeus
GCACTTACAAATTGTCAGTTACAATATTTTCTTACACTACCGCCGGATCGGAACACGACCACAACTGAGAAGATCCGATGGCCATGGCATCTACGGCCTACCTCAGCTAAGACTCTAATCGTATTTGGATTATACAGATGTCCATAGGGGACGGTGACCACTTACCATCAGTTGGACTGCATACTTCGCTAAGTCTAATAATTAAAATCTAAAAAAATTAAATAAAAAAAAAACTTTTTTTATGAATATGAAGTAGCAAACCAGCAAGCAGCCCAACTGATGGTAAGTGGTTACTGCCGCCCATGGATATTTGTAAGCAACTTCATGTAGAACATGGGTTTTATATGAAGTCGACCACAGATGCGTTGCTACTCCCGAGGACTGAGATGATCGCCTCATACAAAAGAGAGCCGGCAACCACACCCTTCCGAAACGCTGCTTCACGCTAGAAATAGGTGTGGAGGTGGTACTTCCCCGGTCGAACTACATTGGTTCTACCACCTGGCAATTTACTTTACTTTTCAGAGCCACCTCCAATAAAAGTATACCTAGAAGCCATATCAACGGATTGGTGGGGTAGACATCGCACTGAGGGGTATACCTACCTTCCACTCACCTTAGACCCTGGAGGGTACACCAGGTGCCTATCCTGCAGCCGACCTGAGGAGTTGGATCCTGTGGAGGCTGAGAGTAGGCGGTTCTTCGTTGGAGGATGCCACTTGATCAAGGACTTGGAAGTGCTTGATAGACAATTGCAGGTATTTAAGATTTCTTTTATTGAAGTAGTAAACGAGCATGCAGTTTTTCTGATGCGAGGGTGAGTATGAGTATGAGTTGAGGGGAGTATTTTGATGAAAGGGTGTATTTTGAATGTGTGTCTGTCTTTCTTTCCCAAATGTGCCTTTTTCTATTATTCCTTGCCAGTTTATTTCCCTCATTTCTACTTAAATATTTGTTTTTAGTGTTTATGTGGATATATTTAAACTTAACGATTGCGCTGATATGTATCTGTCTCTTTTTTCAGTTCTACTTCTTCTAACTTCCATTTCTCCTAAACATATATTTGTATCTCTTCATTTTTTCAGTGTTTCTGCGAATAATGCTGCTGCTGGGTATAGGTCTCCTCATTGGATTTCCAATCACTGCGGTTAATTGCTCTTCTCAACCATTGTCGGCCTATCGTTCTTGCAAGATCGTCTGTTCAACTTATTGGCTGTCGTACAACATTTCTTTTACCCTGCCTTGGTGTCCACTTCAAATTTTGCGGCTCCATCTACCGTCAGTTCTGCGGCATACGTGTCCCGCCCATCGCCACTTACGCTGTACTATGGCACGTGCAAACTTAACTATATGCATGTAATTAAACACAACGTACATATTGTAAATTAATTTCCAGGGCACAAGTTACAGCTTCAAGTCGACGGGCACAATCGCGGTACGTTGGAGTACGCTGGCGTGCACGCGGGCGGGGCCGCCGTGCAGTAGCGGAGGGAGCGCGACTCTACGAGCGGCGGACGCGGCGCTACGCGCGTACAGACGCGCGCGGGCACGCCTCGCCGCTGCTGGGGGACTTTGATACTATGTGTATAAGAGACTTGTTTTATTTATTTATATTAAGATGTAAGTTTACCCAACTGTGACAGAAAGAGGGTGATATTTTAGAGCGCAGGTATGTTTGTTTGTTTATGTATGTTTGTTTGTTTATAAAATTACCACCAATCTAAAATATATATGTTATAATACTTTACTTGACTATTTTGACATAAATGATGTAAACGTTTAATTAAATATTAATCATCATTAAGAATAAAAATATCTTTTAAAGCAGCCGTGCTTTTTTAAATGTTTTAACGATGTTGCTAGTTAAGAAATGTACAAAATCAATAAAATGACTAATAAAAATCAACTGAATATTTGTGTAATGTGTTTCCTTCTAATTTATTTTAAATGTTAGTGTTACTACGCGTGCAACAGTTAGTTTACAATAAAGTATCCAAAACTTGGTAAATCTCTATAATTAATATTTTATAATTAATAAACAAATCATACAAATTATAATTTCTAATAAATCTGATTCTGAAAGCTAATTTGATCAAACATCTTAAAATCATGTCCACATTCCACATATATTTTCGATTAAATCAATATTTTATCTATCACTCTCTACAAACAAAAGCATAGTTTTTAGTCTGTTTCACGTTACACTTATCTTTAAACATATCTGACTGATGTATTCCACTTGCACCACCTAGGTGATATCACCTAGGTAATCAAAGGCGACGCATTGGTGTAATTTGATCACCTGAGACATTATCACCTGGGTGTTCATAGGCGACTTCAAGAAAACATTATTATCATCATTCCAAGGTGGTAGAACCAATGTAGTTCGACCGGGGAAGTACCACCGCCACACCTGTCTAGCGTGAAGCAGTTCTTGCGTGAGGTGGAAGGGTGTGGTTGCCTTTATCCTCGGGAGTAGCAACGCATCTGTGACCGACTTCAGATAGAGCCACTGTTCTGATTGAAGTTGCTCACAGATGTCCATGGCTGGCAGTAATCACTTACCATCATGTGGGCTGCATGCTCGTTTTCTTCTTCATTCTTATATAAAAAAAAAATCATTTCATCATTTTAGACACCTATTTTACGTATTTTGTATAGGTTATTCAAGGCTACCGAAATAATATATTTTCTTGAAGTGATCTATGATCGCCTAGGTGATTATGTATCAGGTGATCAAAGGACACCAATGAGTCGCATTTGATCAGCTAGGTGATATCAGCTGAGTGTTCAAAGTGGAATACACCATCTGACTACCGCACGCGTCCGGTCTTCACCGCGTCCCGCATCTTCGCAGTAAGCGCCGCGAGCGTGGCCGCGCGCGTTTTCCTCGCGTCCCGAGCGCGCTGCAGCCGCGTACAGCGCGCGTCCTTTAACGCGTTCGCCGCGGCGGTGCACGCGCGTTTCGCCGCTTCCTGTGCTTCCACTTCTTGGCGGACGAGCGTCGATTCCCACGAACTTAGAGCGTTGGATATCGCGACGCGCTGTGGATAATATATTTATTTGATTTTTTATAAATGATTACTGCCGCCCATGGACATTTGTAAGTAACTTTATATAGAACAGGGGTTCTATCCGAAGTCGACCTATGCGTTGCTACTCCCGAGGACTGAGATGGTCGCCTCATTTAAAAGTGAAAAACGAAAATATCTAACTTGGTTGCCAAATCTTGTTTTGGCGCCCCCCAAATCTTTGTGAGAGAAATAGTCGGTCCTTCGGGGCCCTCTGGGGATGGGGGCCCTGGGCACTGGCCCCGTGTAACCTTATGGTATAGACGGTATTGCGTATATCATTTTATGACTGTCGGCTGTGAGTTCCACGTCGGTGTTTTCTTTTTTCACTTAAGTTACCCAGTTTACCTTTAGCTCTGTCTTACCTGAGCAGCGTCTTTAAGGAAAGCGTCTTTCCGTCTCCTAGCATCCTCAGCTCGTCTGTTGGCATGGACTAGGTCCAGATGCTTCTTCCACTCCTCGCTGGCGCCCAGCCTCCAGCGACGGTCGGCTGCGAGCAACGCCCGGGCTTCCTCTTCCATCGCTTTGGTTACTAATTCTGTTGCCTGGTGATAGTATTTAGCTATATCAGTAAAGTAACTAAAAGACCAGACATATTAATGGAAATAATCCTTTCTGGAGTGTTTTCTAAGAATGAAATACTAGATTAGTATGAAATCCATCTGATGTTCACAGCCGCCCAAGGAAGTCTGTAAGTAACTTCATATAGAACAGGGGTTCAATCTAAAGTCAATGACAATTGCGTTACTATTGCACAGGACTAAGGTGGACGTCTCATAAAAATGAGCCGGCAAGAGACATGGCAGTAGTCCTTTTCAGTCGAACCATAATACTCGTTCGAGCTTGAACGGCATATAGTCTCTATTCATTTGATTGTTGTGCAGAAGAAAAGTCTTCTGGAGGTGTTACACAAAGGAACCAATTATAATTATTATGTACTTTTGTGATGTGAAACATAGGCGCAAGTTAATCTGTATTTGGCGTGGCGATGCTAGCCTTTATATATTTTAGCGCCATCTGTTATAAATTGTTAAAACTATTTGGTATCAAATAAAACTAAGCAGACTGCGGTGTCCACTTAGTGCGGGAACTGTTCGTAGATGCAATCTTTTCCTTCTCTATACTGTCTAAAGTTGCAAACTAACCTTTTTATCATCTCTAAAAGCTAACAAGTCGGCGCTTCGCTTATCCTTGTGCCGGATGCAACTGATCAGTTGCCCCCTTTTTATTCCTTCATCCAGGTCTCTCTCCAAACGCTTATACTCCAGGTGTGATCGCTCGTGGTCACGCTTTTCTTGGAGATACTTCTTGTACTGGTCTGACGTTTCTGCTTCTACCTGAAGAACCCGGAGATGACAACAGTTTTTACAAAAAATATTTAAATACGTTTATTATGATAAATGAATATAACCAGGCAGAATCTTTTTATCCGATGTTTAATTGGAACCCATATAAGGTTCTTTGAGTCTGCGTTTACAAAACCGTCTAAACTAAGTAGGTTTATTATAAACATCCGATATATGGGGTACATACTACAAGTACCTATAGTTCGGACATTTTAGATGAGCCTTTATTTTTTTCATGCGTTTTCGGAAAAAACATTATGTCCACCATATGTTTTTTCCAGGAAACGTATGATAAAAATGAAGGCTCGTTCACCTACACATCTGAAGGTTCTTAAACATGGTAGTAAAATAAGTTTTGAAAGAGATCACTGCCGCCCATGGACATATGTAATCAACCCTAGATAAGACAAGTAAGTTTAGACTTACCTAAAATTGATTAAAATAATATTGTAGCAATTGGATGAAGTCTTCGAGATATGCGAGGTTGAATGCTATCAGTCCATCCTTGGTCACTGTTGGTAATGTAATTAACCCTTTTCGTTTTCATAGGAATTAAATAAGGATAATTAAAAGGATAGGATAATTAAAAGGTATTTTAGGTACCAGGTGTCTTTCTTCCTTTTCCTTCATCCACATCTTCTGGAACTGCTCAGCAAGTCGTTCTCTCTCCTCATCTTCCTCTCTTTTCCGGGCGAGCGCCGCCAGCAACTTCCAGTCATGTTCAGGAATAGAGTCCAGGATATCGCTGCCGTATGCCTCATAGTCCAGGGTGCCGATCAACTGCGACACTGCACTCGGCACTATAAATACATTTAAATTATTAGTATAATGCGTAACTTAGCGAAAATCCATACTAAAGTTACGATAACTCTGGCCGAAATTAAATGCGCCTTCATAAAGATATTAGCAACAAGTCGACAAATAAATGTACTATCTGACGAAACAGGCGTATCTAGGTCAAATAACCAAAAAAAATAGTGATTCACTGATTCATTTTTAGGCCTTTATCTAACCCTAATGTTATAAAACTTACCATAAGAAAGTCTTCCAATAGGCGATGCTTTCCTCGGCGACGTACATCTTGATCTCTTCGGCGATTCTGTTATGATTTTGTAACAAAACACCATTATGTTCACGTTTTCTACTAGTTGCTACTGCTTATTTGACACCTACATAACCCGCTTAAACATCACTTTAAAGTATGTTTTTCAAAATGTAAAAACAATTAGACTTCCGTCAGTTTTTGGGAGATCATTGCTGATCTGTAGCGAGTATCTGTTGTATTCAGGCCTGGTTGAGGAACATGGGAGTTGCAGTATGCACCAGGCTTCTGCAAGTTGTGAGTTGACTCGTGCTGAGCAATATAATATAAAAAACCTTTTGAAACTATACCTACTATTATATTATATATGTAAGAAAAGGTATAATTTTTTCTGCATCTGTCGATACGATCCTAGTATCAATTAAGATATTCATAGTTTAATCGATACAAGGATCGTGTAGATAATATACTAGTATCTCCACTTTTCGGGCTCTATAGTCTACACTGGTGCACAAAATGGTTTCGTATCGATCCGAGTATCGACTTACGATACCTCGATATATGTCGATACTGACTGCGGCAGAAGGAGGGTGAAGTTTTTTGAGCGTATGTATGTACGTATTTTTGTTTGTTTGTTTGTATGCCTATTTCTTTGAAATGTGCTATAGCCCAAACGGCGTGACAGATCATGACGTATGACATATTATTAGAATCTTCTCAGTTTGGAAGGTGACGTAGGCTAGGTATATGATTTTTGCGAACAGTGGAAAAAGGAAGGAAAAGGAAGGAAGGAAGAACAAAATTTTTTTTTTACTATCACGACAATTTGGGTATGAAATGAAAGCTAGTACATAGACCATTCTAAAAATATACATACCATGATACTTCTACTTAACCATTTTTCGAAAAACTTAAATAAACTTAGTTAAATTAAAAATATCATTTTGACCAAAACAGACGTTTAAAGCAATCGGATTTTTTGTTCTAATGTTACCAATAGTAGTCACATATTTAATTTACACACATAAGCATTACTTTCGTGTTTTCTATAAAACGAGCGTTTTAGCTCTTCGACCGTTAGTTTGTATCATTATGTCACACTTCCGTATTTCATTACAGTTGTTCGTTGGTGGGAAAACTACTAACTATTGTTAATTGTGTTGTAGTTAATCTGTTATGTATTAATATTATGTATGAGCTCTACTTTTGATTTAGTGTTCACTGTTTGTGAATTTTTTTGTTGTTTCCTTCTGTTTTGAAGTATTGTTGTCTTTGGTTTATTCTTTTCAAATATATATTTTTATTAGATTACAGGATTCATTTTAACATATATGAGGCGTAGATATCTTTGATAAAACATCTTATAGTGTTCCAAAATAAAGAAAATAGATTTTTTAACATATGTATATGATTTCAATATTTAGAGCGATATTTTTTTTATATTATAGAAATAACCGTATGGTTATTTCTATAATATAAAAAAATATCGCAGTAAAAATAAAAAATATTTTTAAGCTATATTTTGGTAAGAACGTCGACGCTTGTTGCTTTTTAGTGCTTTATCTATTGTCACTGATAGATCTAGTCTAGGATTCCCCGAGGTCCTGGATGATAAAGACGAACACAAAGATTAGTACAAAAAATCTTGACCTAGAACGTAAATTGAATTCATCATTGAACAAAAGGAAACCTAATTAACCTCATAAACGGATGAATCGATTTTGTGAAAATTTCAAGACAATTATAGTCATATTTATATACCTAACTACCAATTTACAATTTTTTAAGTATCTTAAGTACACGAAAGATAAAAAAATCAAGGCAATTTTGTCTATAATCTATGGCCGTAAGAGAAATCTTGGTACATAGCCGACACAAAAACACTACACAAAAAAATAACACAATTTTAAGACATCACAAAGGCTGGAGCTGGACACACGAGATACTTGTCTTCAAATCCGAACTGTCTCAATGTTTACGTTGATACGATTTCGTTACTATGATGATATCGATTTAGCGGACGTGTGATAAGAATGTACTTTTTGGAAAGCCAATACGACTTTCTTCCTGGTGTTCTTGTATTATTCGTGATAAAATTAGACCACATAACTTAAGTATTTAGTAGAAACTATGTTCTACGAGTATATGAGCGCCGACTTCAGAACTATGTACTGTTTATGTACAATGGCATGGAAGTCGGTTATATTTTTTGTTAAGAAATGATTTTTAATTGAATACAAAATATGACGTTAGTCTTTGGGTTAGGTTATGTTTTCAACGTATATAATGTTAGTACTGTAAAAGTTCATCATGAGCTAGATTTCTACAGCTAACATATCAAGTACCTAGTGTAGAAATAATGCCTCATTTTCATATTTGCTTTTTCTTTAAATTCATCACTCGATTCGCAAATAAGTAGTTATGTAAGACGATCTATCAACGTGTTTGCAGGGAGATCGCCACGTGCACGTGACGGTTCCGCTGCGTGCACGCATGTTTTTGTTCGATGAATACACGGTGAGATGAGGTATATTCATCGTGAGCGTGATAAAGATAAAGTATCGTTTTAAGGTATCCATCGAAGTATAAGTATTTTTTCTTTTTTTTATCAGATTGAGGTAGCAAACGAGCATGCAGTCCACCTGATGGTTACCAGTTACCACTTAACTGGCGCCCATGGGCAAATGTAAGCAACTTCATATAGAACAGGGGTTCTATCTGAATTCGATCACAGATACGTTGCTACTCGTGAGGACTAAGATGGGCCCCTCATATATAAGTGATCCGGCAACCACACCCTTCCAATGAAACGCAAGAACTGCTTCACGCTAGAAATAGGTGTGGCGGTGGGACCTCCCCCGTCGAACTACACTGGGTCTACTGCCTTCTAAAATAAATATTTGGGGATTTCTTATACTGTATTTGTAAAGGGATATCTTCCAGAATAGGTGCTTGGGGAGCAGCAGTGCTCGGATAGTCTTTACTTTGACGAGCCGCGTGGTGGAGCGGTCACCATACCGGTCTGACACGCGGTGGGTCCCGGGTTCAATCCTCGGCCGGACAGAAATGTGAATGATAAGTTTAGATTTCTGTTCTGAATCTGGGTGTTTGTGTATTCGTCTTTGTGTCCATGGCACCCATGACACAGGAGAAAATCCTACTGTGGGGCTATGTGTAGAAAGTCTTTATGTTTACTCACAGCCTGTATATCAGGGATGTTATGGAGCTCCGTATCCGTAACCGTATTCGATATTATAGTATAACCGTTCCTGTCTCGATATTGTCTTTTATGCATATTACTAACACGATGTTTCACATCTGCGAGGCGACCCTTGATGGCCTTTTTTCAAATTTTCTCTGTTTGAAATCTCGTCAAACCAAAATGACTGAATTTAATTGAAGGATTTCACATATACGAGCAGTGATAGGCCAAAAGTTAAGGTTGGATTAAGTCTTTATTTTACTAAAATGTAGATACTCTATCAAAAGTTGTTACAAATTTTACTGTATACTAATATGATGTTCTTTAAATAATTTGAATAAAAAAAAACGTCATAAAACAGGCAAAATAAGTTTATAGTCAACATCCTACTTACATAACTAAATTAACAATTTATATAAATTAACATCTAAATCTAGTTACATAACGCACTTAGTAACTACACATGAATACACGTTTATCCTCACATATGCACGTACAATGTACACACATGTGCACGTAAAAACGATGAAAGACCCAAGATACGGATACTCGATTTACCGAAATATTTATAACAAAATTCAAATCCGGGAACAGTCCCTTTAGTACGAGTTTACTTATTACGTTTGTTTAAAACGATCATTGTTTACTTTTCACCCATTATTGCAGTACATCGCAAAGTATGGCGGAAACAGAAAATGTAAACGTGTATACATTAAAACGTATAGGCAACATGAACAATGATTGTTTTTAGGAAATAATATAAACTCTTACTAATGGTACATATGATTATTAGAGGCACGCGTGCGGATTATGGGAGCACCAGCGTGCCCAAAGCGGCGCTGCATGTATGCCGCGCGACCTTAGCCTCGCTCTTTGCGTGTCTAATCTCAGGTATACATCTTTCTCGACGCCATGCACGCGATCAGACCACAGCCGCTCCGCCAACGCCGCCGCGCGCGGCCAAATGCGCGTGTCTAAACCCCCCGGGCCTAGTTGCTCCGTCCATTGGCACACCGCACCCCCTTCAATACGCCACGTTACACCCTTCTTCGTCCACGGCCGGTGCTCGTAGACCTGCTGCCACGATTTATATGCACCGCAGTGCCCCTCAGAGCTGTCCCGCCAGGATCCAAAGCCGCAGTCCAGGTACCACGCGTCCACGTGTGAAATCACCGAGCGGAAGCCCGCGTCGAGGATCACTCGAGACTGCTGCCACTTTGAGGCGCCCCACACTTGTATTCCTATCTGATTTGCATTCAATTTCTTCAGATACGGAGAGTGTGTCAAATGAGATGACCAGAGGAGCGTCAATTCGGGTAAATTTCCTCCATTCGCGGCGTTCAGTGCCAGCAGAGCCCGTCGTGTGAAATCGAGCCAGAGATCCATAGGATTGAAGCCCTTGAGATGCCGAGTCCAGCAAGACGTAGATACTTCGTCGCCACCGATATGGAAAACGTCATCGACACCAGTGAGCTCGATTATTTCCGTGTATATACGTTCTAATATTTCATACACGTGTGGGTTCAGCGGGTTGAGCTGTCCGCAAGGAGGTTCACCGCAAAGGTTCCTCCAAGGTTCAGCTTCGATGCAAAACGCTAGGGTACCGTAACCCATAGAAGGACCCCAGGCCCACGCTCGTCCGACATGAGCTGGTGCGTCTACTTCTATCAATACACGAACACCACGTAATCTTGCTCTTCGTACTACTGCACGAACGTCATCAGGCGTGTAAACTGCTCCCGATCCGTACGCGCCGCATTCGGCCAGTTGCGGCACACTCTTCAATCTTAATGGAAACGACTGTGAGTCACTAATATGCCAATGAAACGTATTCATTTTACAAGCGGCCATCGCGTCAATAGTCCGCATGAGATCAGGAACAGGAAAGTAATTTCGAGCCGTATCGAGCAGAAGACCCCGGTAGTGGAATCGGGGAGCGTCTTCTACCTTTGCCGCTTCAAGGGTCAGGAGGGAGTTAGCGTAGGGATCGAACCAGATTAATTGGGACAGAGTTTCGAACCCATGACGAGCGCCACAGAAGGAATGAGCCTTGACGTCTACCATTAGACTTCTACTTTTACGCGTGACTGTAAGTTTGTAGCTTTCATCAGTGTTAAGTCGTAATCTGACATCAGCGCTTCCATTTATGGAGACACGTATGACAATATCGTACGTTGTTCTGATACTTTGTTTTTTGCCATCTGTTTTCACGAGGGCTTTTATGTCTTTGCGCATCAGAGCGAATGCGTCGTTGAGGTGTTTGGTGACTTCCTTCGAGGGGGATGCTGCTACTTTTAAAGAGAGGCCATCAGCAAGTAATGGTAGCGTGGAAGTGGCAAAACTGTAAGGTCCTGTCGGCTCCGGCCATAGCTGCGGAGAACACAGCATGTTGCAAGTGGGTAGCGATTGCAATATGGACGACTGCGAAGTAGCCACCCTTTCGCACCGATCCTCCTGACAAACCCAAGTCCATTGTGGTTTGATAGTGTCAAAGTCCCTGTAAAGTGCGTCCTCATGAGACTTGTCCAGTAGAAGTAACTGCATATCTTTTTAATATTACAAAAGCGAAAGTTAACTAGGATGGAAGGATGTTAGCAACTTTTTCACGCAAAAAAGTATTTGGATTGTTCGTACGTACATTGGATTTAGCTGAAATTTGGCCTACAGATATTTATGACCTGTATTAACACAGAAGACTCTTCACGGTGGTAAATGTGATCAAAGCGGACGCAGCCACGGAAATAAGTGATTATAAAATTAAGCAAGCAAGAGTACTCCAGAGAGTAAGAGTAACTTAATACAGAGAGTAAGCGTATAGAGGATAGCGTACAGGTTTTGCATCGGTTGTAGTAAGGCGTCACGCTGATGCCACCAGAACAGCATCACAGCGACGGTGCACGCGGCGACGCACGCGGCGGCCAATAGTAGACAACATCGCATTCGTGATGAGAGAACGGCACATAGATCTGCAACAATATCAACGCTGTGCCTCGCGGTTTTAAAATTATCTTAAGTGTTGAAGGAATATAAAGGGGACATTTATTTGGTTATTTATTAGGCAACAGGAAAAATAGATGAAGCATACGCACACGCGCACCGTCATGCGAATTCGCAAGGATTATATGGAGGATCAGAAGAATCGTTTATTGTAAACAAATCATTTGTGTTTCACTTTTTAAAATTCGGTTTCGTATTTGAATGAAAAAATCAAAAATAAATATTATTGAAGTATAAAATTCTCATATTTTCATGTACCCATCAACTTGATCTGTTTCTTTTTTCAGTCACTTTAAAAAATATACGTGACTAAATTATACTAAACTTGTGGATTTGTGTCACAATTATACTGTCTGTATCTGTCGTATACTCCTTGTGTCTCTATTTTGCGCTGATACGCTATCGAAAACAATTTTGTTTTACTTAGTCTTAAAATATATATTTTGACGAAATTTTACTAAAATTTAATCTGCTTAATATAGTTAATCCTTAGCCAAAAACTCTTTTCTAAATACATATATTTCATAAGACAGCGAAATAATATAATGATTGTATATCTTCAAGATCGAAACATCGAAACAGAGCCTTTATCAACGCTTATCAGTTACAGATAGCACGAACAACGATACGGCAGTCGAGAACGCGCCGCGGCTTCGTGGTGACGTATCACCATGGATAATAAGACCGATAAGGTTAAACCAGTTCTGAGAAGAGCTGAAGTCTTGAAGAAGCTGAACACTGAAAACCTACAGCTTCTAGAACGAGGTCTTCTTGGAGATCTACCTGATAGGTTCAAGCCCGGATTTATAGCTAAAGGACCAGTACGCGGCGAATTAAATAAGGAATTAGTCGTCGCAAAACCACCAAGTTTGTTGTCATCATGCCTACCTGTTGTTCCGGATTCGCCATCACCAAGCGAAAATCAGATCACGTCTTCGGACGACGACAGTGTTTCTCCCTTGAAAAAGACCTTCAGTTTTCGGGAGCGATTCTCGAGAATTAGCTTCTTCGGTAAAGACAAACATGATAAAACGAAATGGAAGCAAGAAAAGACGATATTAGAAGATGAACGGGCAAAGGTCATGTTGTCTCCCGTGTCAGAGAAAAGCGGAACGAAAACTGACAACGAACATAAATCCAGTAAACGTTTTTGGTTCTTTCGAAACAAAGAACTAGTAGAGCGGCGTCAGAAACAAAGGCCTGCGTACACACGAAGCAAGAGTTTTGAATTCTTGCCCCGAGCCCTCGACGAAAACACCCACAGGAAATGCAGTTTGACAAAAAACAGTTCGTACGCGTATGGAAGCAGTGACACCATGGATGCCTGGTCTTCCAATGAAAGCCTCGATTACCCATCCAACGTGTACTACGATAATGACGATACAGTGTTCCTTAAAAGTATCAAGGAGATAAAAGCCAATGAATGCTCGAATAACAACTCCAGCTTGTCCACGGTGACGTCAGCATCCAGTGGATTGGTCGTCAATATGCTAAAGACGAAATCTGTACAAGATCTACTCGACGAATTCGATAAGACCGTGGATATGTTTAGTGAGAATTACTTGAGTGACTGTGAGCCTTACACGAAAACTTCAGACCAGTTGCCAGTGAAGGCAAAACGTAAGAGTTCCTCGTTTAGCACTCTGCCGTCTCCAAAAGTGGTTCAAGTGACAAAAGTGAATAAGGTAAATGATGATTTCAAGGCAGAGTTGTCCAAAATGTTAAATGTGAAACGTGAAAGTGGTGTAAACAGAACCGTGAGACGTGCTTCCGTGACGGATTGGTTCGTGCTAGAAGACAAAGCCATGTCTGCTGCGTGCGCGATAGAGGAGAACAAATACAAAAGAGCGCAGAAGAAACCAATGAAACGGGTGCGCAGGATAAGTTCCACCAAATACGTAAGTACTTTATCGCTATTGTGCAAATGTCCAAAGAAATATCTCAGACAGTATCTTATCTTTTACAGAGGCCTCAACACATGCCTTTTCTACTACGAACTGTTTTTCTTTTTGTATTTTTATGAATGCACTAATATTTATAGATGTTTTAACTACAAGATAAAGAAGGACTGATTTTTCGTTCGGAAGAATTTATCTGCGCTATTTCACCTAGATCATTTCAATATACCGATTAGTTCAAAGAATTTATTTTTCTACAATTTGAATGATTTTGCGTATTTAATTTATTTTGCGTAGTTGAATTATTTTTTCTGTATGATTAACATATCTGTTTTAAAGTAGTGTTTACCATTATGGCGTTTATTAAATAATAATAGCGACTTACATAACGCCGCTGTCCATTTCTTTATAGTATGTAACTCTTTCTAGATTGCTATCTGTGCGTATTTTTGGGTATTATAACTGACAGTAGTCTTACGATAATAATATATATACGTTATAATATAATAATGCAGGCAATAGTAATTTCCGAACATTAGACGCCAGAATAATATTACAGAAATATAAGTTGAAATTAGTATTGGGGTACGATGCATTTGATGGCCGCAATATATTTTTATTTGCAATACAAATAATGTTCTAAAGATATAAATTATTCTAATTAGATTCACACAGGAACTATGCAACTGCGCTTAAGTTACTTCAAATTTTCAAAGGTCAAGATAAACTTTAAATGTCAATTATACTTCAGTTATATAGATATTCGATTAGGTAATCGATTTGCAATTCGGACATCCTAGACTAATCTGTCAATAGAAAGTAATACATGGACAGAGTATATCCGATACGACACGTGGTTTCACCCGCGTTGAAAATTGTAACATGTTTTTAAATTGTAGTAACTTTCGATAGAGTGGATTTTGATGACTATGTTATACCTAAATGTTACTTCAAAATACAGACTAAATATATAATTGACGACCCGCGTGGTCGAGCGGTTACCGTACCAATCTAACGCGCAATGGGTCCCGGGTTCGATCCCCGGCCAGACAGGCATCTGAATGATGAGTTTAGATTTCTGTTTTGGGTTTGGGTGTTTTGTGTATTCTTCTTTGTGTGACCATGGTAAAAATCCTAGTGTGTAGGAAGCGTATTAGGTAAAAATCCTATGAGTGTAGGAAGCTTATTATTAGCGTATTATTATTAACCGACTTCTTATTCATTTCATTCTTATTCATTATGTTTGATACATCGAAATGGATGGTTAGAGTGAACCGATTTTGACAATTTTTTTTTATTTGAAAGGTGTTGCTTACAGTTGGGTCCCATTTTAATTTGGTTCAGTTTTGA
>DWNE01004641.1:0-14906 GCA_018249875.1 Cecropterus toxeus
TTTCAATTCAAACCAGTAGTTCCTGAGATTAGCGCGTTCAACCAAACAAACTCTACTACTTTATAATATTAGTATAGATAAAATAAACAATAGAAAATCGAGTTACAGCATAGGTAGCACAGATTTTTCCAAGTACAAACGCAAAGTATGTTATCTGTGAGAAATACTGCAAATACAAGACACTACGACACAATCGGACATTAAATGGAATTATTTGAGGTCAAACAGTGCAACGTATACTCAGCTGTAAGCCATCGATCATGTTGAATTGCAGGATAATGTACCATACGCACGATCCGCGACGCTTTCGTCTAAAGCTAGAAACAAAGAACTAAAGCATAATTTTGGAAAAACGTAATTTTTTTAACCTTAATAATATGAATGTAATAGTTTAAAGTTTGTCTATGTCATCGAAGTTTCTCAATGTAATGTAAAGTTTCTCAAAAATCAGTAATTTTCATTTTGTCTTTTGTGTGTTTAAAAGGTAATTCCTAGTCATAATTAAAGAGCTGTTTGAAGACCATCACGTCTTGTCTAGTTGGAATCAGAATGTTCTGTTTTATTTTTAATCTATATTTTGTAATTCCTTTCAAAGGCTATTTAAAGCTTAATATTGTGTGTGGCATCTGGATTAGCCTTTTGTGGCATAATTCTTAACACAGGCCTCCTCTAAAGGTTTTTACCAATATGATGCGCGTAAACTAAACTTGCTGCCGCCGCAGCAATTTTATATAGAACAGAGGTACTGTCAGGATTCGATCATAGATGCGTTGCTACTCCCGAGTACTACGCTACTGGGATGGTTGCCTCATATGTAAGTGAGCCGCATTTCATTGTATATAAGGTGTCCATAACAATGTTAGCAACGGAGGATTCTTCGGCATACTAGTTTCAAGTGTATATAGCACTTAATAAATATTAACGTTTGATAAGTCAACTTTCTCCATGAATTACAGATTGTGATGGATCCTTGCATGTTTTAAAACGTCACCTTTAAGAAATCTTTCAGAGAACTCTCAAGTGTGTTGGTTTCCTCGCGATGTTTTCCTTCACTGTAAAACAATAATAATTAATTTATAATCCGTTCATCATTTTAGATGAATCAGTGGTGTGTACCTGGGTCTCGCACCCTTGAACCTTATGGAGCTGCATACGAATATACACCTCGATTTTATAAATAACAATTCATAAAAATATCTAAAAACATTAATTTGTAAGGACACATTTTACTATATCTTGATTCAAATATAAAATAATGTATCGTTTACAAATAAACACTAGTTAAAGAAAGACAGGAAATATTTCCTGCCTTTCTTTAAATCGCGTTTCTGAACGTTAATATTAACGTTCAGAAACGCGATTTTGATAGAGATAACGAAACTTGCCTATCGATTTCGTAACGAAACGAGAAATAACGGAAGTTACCATCATACTTTCAAGGCGGCTTGCCACAATGAATAACAAAGAACTTCAATGCATAAAGACTGTCAAATTAATTATTTCATGCTTCGAAACCAATTCACTGGCAACCAGTAGCCGGTGACAATATCTTGTAAATAACTATTGTATTTGACTACCTACGTAGCCATAATTAAATAAAAAGTGACCTCCATTTTTTGTGAGAATCAATAAAGGAACTGATTGATAATATTTTTTATTGATACAAATGTAGTAGCCTAGTTGTTGTACATTTAATAGTATGGTTAAACCTGCCAGATGGAACCAGTGTAGTTCGTCCGGGGAGGCACAACCGCCACAACTATTTCTAGTGAGAAGCAGTTCTTTCTCTTTGGTAGAAGTGTGTGATTGCCGACTACATTATGTATAAGGCTACCATATTAGTCTTCGAGAGTATCAACGCATCTCTGATCGACTTCAGATAGGACCTTGTCTTATATGAAGTTGATTACTGATGTCCATGGGCGGCAGAAACCACTTACCATCAGGTGGGCTGCTTGCTAGACTTTAATTTGATAAAAAAATTCTAAGAGAATCCCTAAGTTATTGCCAGGGTCAAATTTAATAACGGTCATAAACGATATTTATTCGAGATATTCTTAGTTAGTCCTTGCATGAACGAATTGAATTGAATTAGAATTGATTGCAAATGCCCAGGGGCGTGGCCAATTACCATCAGGTTGATAGGTAGCAGAACCACTAGTTTGTCTGGGGCGGTACCACGGACACACCTATTTCTAGCTTGACGCATGGGTGGCAGTGGAAAGGTGTAAATGTCGGTTGACTTACATGTATTATGTATTAGGCAAGCATCTTAGTTTTCACGAGCAACAACGCATCTGTGATCTTCTGTGGGCTTCAGGTCGAACCCTCTATATGGAGTTGGTTACAAGTGTCCACGGCGACAGTAATCAGATACTTACCATCAAGTGGACTGCATACTCAATTGCCACTGTAATCTTTTAAAAGACCTGGGCCTCTCCAAGAAAGGTGTAAAAAGAGCTCTCCTTCCAAGGCGGCTATGCATTGTAGATTTCACTGGTGGTGCAAATGCCTATAGGCAACGTGGACTTCTTTAAATCAGGTAGCCCATCTGCCTACAACACAAAAACCTATAAGTATAGAATACATGGACCTATGTGGAAGAGTCAGCTCCAGATATCCCCCGGTTATGAGGAAACCCTTGCCCTACGCTGGAATTCACATAAAGATTGCTCAGACTATGTTCAATGGAACTTAGGACCTTTGTTGAACATATCGCTATACTAGTCACCATACCTCATATTAAACAAAGAATCAGAACAACTGTTGTTTCAAACGATGACTAATAGCGATATTAAATCGAAATTCCTTAGACAACGGGTACAAGACAACAGTTACAGATCTATTATTTAATAGAAGAGAGTTCAACACATAATCCATACATAAAATAAAATTTAAAGTGTTGCGTGTTTATTCATCCCATAAACTTGAAAAAAAAATTTGGAGAAATGAGAATTTCTTCGATCAATTTGATCGAAGGAATAAGTAATAAGAAATTTCTTATATTTATAGAAGTTTGGTCTGTTTGTCTGTTTAAATTTTTTTAACCGTAATTATGGTCAAGTCAATCTAATTTATAACGCACGATTTTTTAAGGCACGGGAAATATATTCATATATAATATTGCTGTACCTGATCTCTGGTATTTAAAAAAGTATCGAATTTATTTTAAATGCAATGCAATTGCCATGTTACATTCTTAAACGCGGGTGAAACCGCGGGGCACGTCTAGTACACAACACATTCTACGTAAAGTTAGTTCTATGGCACAAATGGGTACGTACCTCACGATTATATCAACCCGCTATGCATTATTAATGTTAGTGCAATTATAGATATTTAGTCCAGTGCACAGAGTTGATATTGGTATACATTATATTGATTTATAGCCGCGCCGACAATATTCAGATTTGCATAGTCGACCCAACCTTGGTTTTGGTTAGGGTTGACACATCAAAGAACATCATCTTATTTTTTATTATTAAAATTGAAGAAGCTTGATGCAGTCAATCTGATAGTACGTGAACTAACGTGGTCGTCTCACATGAAAGGGAGCCGGCAACCACATCTTTCCACCGAATCGCAAGAACTGCTTTATGTGCTAAATATATTCGATGTTGTGTTGGATCCTCCCCGGTCGAACCAAAGTCGTTGTACCGATTAGGGTCTATTAAGGTTTGTATTGTAACCCTATATTTCTCGAATATTAAAGGTCGTATAGGCTAAATTGCAACGCCTCATGCTCTCTTACCAAAATCCTTCGACCCAAGCCTAGTAATGTTTAACATCGTTGCTATAAAAAACAAGATGTGGCATAAATGCGCCCTAAAACGTACATTAACAGGCTGTACTACCGGTGAGCTTTTTAGAATAAAATATAACATTTTTATGGATAGTTTTGCACATGTCATCCATCCATCCATCAACAGTTAGAAGTCCACTGCTGGACATAGGTTCTCCCTAATCTGCGCCACTCAAGCCTGTATTACGCTATTTGAATTCAGCGGTTGCCCACGGTCTTCTTGGGATCATCAGTAGTACACACGTAATTCTCCCAAATAAGCCTATATACTTAACCCTAACCAACCAAACGAATTACTATTGCAGTTGCGTAACAGTTTCCTGTTATGAACAAATTAATCAATTGATAACAAAACAATGAATCGACTTCCGTTCATTATAATAATTTAAATTAACTTTGGCTACACACATTGGGCTCGAAAATGCGATTTATTTTATATATAGCGAATAAAATCCACTATCATATTGTGAGTACCCGTAACATATTAAAATGAATCAATCCTCGATAATATCAGTTAAAATTGTCAATTAAAATCATAAAATCCACTACTTGTAAAAAATCTTTTGGGCGTCTATATTATAATACAGACGTCCAAATTCACAAACAAAATCATATTATGTTAGTATTTTAATTTAATTGAATTGAATTTTTTGGTGTTCTGAAGGACCGCGGGCCGCTAAGACAATTTAAGATCCGCGGGCCGCACATAAACGGTTTATACAGCATGCTGCCTGCGAGCCATAAGTTGCAAATCTGCTGTTGACGATAGATGAACTTTAATGACTTTGTCCAATAAAATTGGAGAAGATTTGTAGGAAATTAGGAAGAAATTTACAAAGTTTTACCTAAAAATGTACCAGGCGCTAGTACCAGTATAGATTGACTAAGAAGGTACTGCCAACATATATATTTCTAGCGTGAACAGGGTCTTACGTTACGGTGACAGGGTATGGTTGCCATCTCACTTATAGTCATATATGATACAATCATCATAATCCTCGGAAGTAGCAGCACATCTGTAATGGACTTCAGATAGAGCCTGTCCTGCATGAAGTTGCTTACGTCCGTTCATGGACTGCAGTAACCACTTACCATCAAGTGGACGGCATATCAAAATTATGAAGTATTACTTCCAATTACTTGAGTATCAAGAAACGATTCAGTACAATTTCGTCAAACGCATTGAACCAAACCATTGGCCAATATGTGTAACCGGGATTAGAAGCGCATTCTAGCAACATAGAATACTAACGAGGAATTGCGCAATCCTGTCGATATCGCTTCAAGAATCGATTTACGTTGAAAAATGTTGTTGAGAATTCTTCCTTTCACTGCAAATGTGGTGGATGCCATGTCCGTCGGCATCTCACTCATTCCGGTTAAGGAACTTCGTCTAAGATAAGGCCAGTGTCCCATACAATCATAGCTGTGTGCTAGAGGATTACTTTTCACGAACTTAAATAGCTAACGATCATTCAGTTCACGTGATACTAATTGATCCGTGCGTCCTAATATCATATATAATATGAATACCATATTAAATACGGATCCTATACGCAGTCTATCGCAGATGGTTTGCTATTCTTGAAAATTAAGGGGGTGTTGCTTCTAAAGTGGGCCGGCAACCTCATCTTTTATCATACTGCTTCGCGCTAGAGTTAGGTGTGGCAGTGGTACCTCTCTCGTTGAGCCATACTTCTGCCTTTCAAAAGATTAATATTGCAGAGTTGCTACTAATTTTTATTTTTTAAGCTGGGTCTTCATGATTGGATTTTAGGAGTATCACAAATATTTCTTCAACGTAACAGACTTCTTTTCTCTAGTTTGAGGATGTTAGACAGTAGACCTGGATATATGTCGCGTTCCAAATTATGGTTCCTGGTATCACTGTCTTAAACAGCTACTAGGATAAAGAAGGCTTCTTTGAGACGGAAACTAATCAAATAGTGGATTTAGAACTAAAGAAAGTTAAACGATCTTTTCTCAAAAATCTCCACTTTAAGTGTAGTGCAAATACAAAAATAAGTGTCTAATCGTAAGCGTATAATGAGGTAGATATTTAAAAGAGATGCTTGGAATGAAGTCGCGCTGGCCGGACTGATTCTCGTGATTGAGATAACCTGCCACATGAGACGGCGAACAGGTTTGAAATGTCAAGTAAAATGACCCACGAACTCATATAGCGTCGCTTTAATGTAATACTCAACGAAACTTAAATGCTCCATTATTTTGGTTTGAAATACTTAACAGCCATGTTAAGTTGCTAGTCAATTAGTCTTTTAGCGAGAGAAGAAAAATTCTTTAATCCTCATATAAGAAACATAGTAGTCCAATGTTTCCGTCAATTCGTGCACGCTATATTTTACTTCTAAAAAGGCTAACTAAACTGATAATTCATGGAGGCTTTACATTCCCTCCCTATCCCTTCAACATCACAAAACTAGGCTAGTTGATATTTTTTTGTTGAACGTACCGTTGGACTCCCTCCTAATAAAGTTATACCTACTCCCATGAATCTACTTGAGCAGTTAGTTCCTTCATGACCGGAATTGTTGCAAAACTTATCATGACATGAACTGGTAGCTCTAACAACAAATTATGTTTAACGGAGGAATAGATAAGGATAATATGATATTATGTTATCTGTGCGTCAGTCAAACGAATAGGAAACGATTAGGGAATTAAAAACCAGAAGATGAGTACCAGTATTTTTATGAACTTATTCACAATTTAGTCTTAAAAATTATCAATAATGACCGTGAACTTCTTTTCAATTCATAATCCATGTCTTACATCCGATAAAATTTTAACTGCTTATAAATAAGTAACCGAACCCTAGTATCAGGGAAACTTCATGTTTCCAACTAATTCCATTCCATAACAAATAATATAAATTTATTGCAACGAACAATAAGTAATTTTACAAAGCCCTTTCAATATTATACCGACAATTATCTAGAACGGCTATGATAAAGTATCCAGTTAAATGCCTGCGACGTTCAAACTAGTTTGCCTAAACCGTTACAACTAGCAACCGATTACTAGGGTTGTCTAGCTCGTATTAATGCATCAAATTTAAATATTTAGTCTAACCTGTATGCGACCACCGTAGGTAGACCACCCATCAATCATCTATACAAAATCAATTTTATTAATTTAAATATATTAGCAAAATATATAAAATTAGGTGTTTTGATTCTCTTGGCATCGCTTTATGTGACATAAGTGTCAAATCATCTTAAGTAATTGATCAATTTACATAATCAATTCTTGTGTATTTTTCAAACAGATTAAAGTTAAAAGTATAAAAAGGTTGCGACATTAGGCGTTAATATTTTTGATAGTACATAAAACCGAGGCATACCCTAGCCCTTGCCCAGGACCACCGACCTAACGGGGAGTCCAAAATATGCCACGTTTTACGATGTAGGATCTCTATAGAAGACTTCTTTCTTTGGAATTGTGAAGTTTCCGTATACTTCTCCTAGCAGTTAGTGGACCTTTGCCGTAAAATATTATAGATGACTATTTTTTTGTCGTCATCAATATGACTTGACGACTGCTTTTATTTTCACAATAATGGGTTGATGATGAGACTATGTGATCACGTCAGTGAAAACCGATACCAATGTAGCGACTTCCCGCATCTCATCAAAAGATGGCGTCACTCCAGAAATTTAATTTAAATTAAAGCAACGTTAAATGTCACGCTCGTCTACATGTCATTCAGTCATCCTGTCATGTCACTCCAATTTGTTGTTTGATTGTCAGTGACATATGAAAGTTCTGTTTTATTGTGATATCAGCACCGTGTCGCGATGTCTTTGAATCAAAAATCTTTAAGATAACATCGAAGTACGTCTGGTATGCTGGTGCAGTAGATAATAAATGTCTTTCGGGGTGTTCATTATTTCAAATTTTCTTCTTTTTTTGTTGGGACCCTTCTTCCTTAGTGCCTTTTTCCCTGTCACGCGGGTATACGTCCGCTCACGTGTCACTTGCAAACTACCGTTTCATACACACGTAGGTCGCGAAGAGACTGCTTCGAATAATTCATGTGTGCTTGTGGGATTCTCACGCGGGCGTAAACCTGCGCGACAGATAAAAAGGCCTTTGTAATGAACTGAACTGAGTGTAAGATGTGATGAACTTAAATACCGTGATTTCTAACAGATGGTCTCAGAACGTTTCCTGCTTGTGGAAATAATGACAATGAGCATGTTTAACGACTTCTTTTGCAAACAGAAACTCTAAATTAAGTAAAAAAATACGTGTGAGGTCAGGAAGTGTCCGTATCAGATATACATTACTCTTACATAAACAATACATACTTATATCGAATTTTATTTTACTTTTTAGCTAAATTTGACTTGAATGTACATATGTGTTTAAACTCTTATCCGACCTTAACAATTTTGAGCACATGTTGGCGCAATTGAGCTGCCATGAGCACTTAATATCAGATGGCTTGTGCACACATTTGCCAAACAACCCTTTCAATTCAAACAAAACATGAAGTAATTAAACCTTATCTGGCATCAAACATATTGCCGCTGTTGGCCCCAAATTGGGTGTGTGGTTGTGTGAATTTGACACCTGCCTCAGCGATATACAATATTAGAAAATGTATTTATGGTGTTATTTTGTTTTTTTTTTACCCGACTGCGTCTGAAGGAGGGTAAGGTTTTTCGAGCGTATGTATGTATGTATGTATGTATTTCCATTTCTTTGGCATGCGCTACAGCACAAACGGCTTGATGGATTGTGACGTGTGACATATCATTAAAATCGTCTCAGTTTGACTTTTTACTATTACGACAATATGGAAGTAGCAGACGAACATGCACTGCATGCGATGCTACCCCTGAGGATTAAGTTAGAAAAAAATATAAATATTACAAGTTAAAAAAAATACAAGTTACTCTTCATATTTAACAAAACTTACTTTACCATACCTAAGCATATTATACTCCGAACAAAGTAAAAGCCACTTCATAAGCGCATATCAGCACAGTCAAGTGTGCGCTATGCATAGCGTTACGCCCTGACAGCTAAAAGAGTTAGCTCATAAAAGAACCACCTGCATATTCATGAATCAACCGCCGACCTGCCTGACACAGTTTTTATCAAAGGATGCGTAATATTGAGTATAAAGGTCTTTTACACTTAAAGATATGCATTATTATTTTTTTATTTGGATGAAGCTTACCTATATCTATACTAATATTATAAAGCATTAGAGTTTGTTTGGTTGAACGCGCTAATCTCAGGAACTACTGGTTCGAGCTGAAAAAATATCTTGAATAGTAAATTTATCGAGGAAGGCTTTAGGCTAAATAACATCACTATGTTTGTTTGATTTTAATAGACTGTTCTCTAATAAACGTGGGTGAAACTGCGTGGCACAGCTAGTAATTATATAAAAATGAATCCCTATTTTTCTTGATCTTAGCATCAGTGAACGGCTGGACCGATTTCAGAAAGGGCATATTCAAAAAACCTCGACATAGTATTTTCAGGAATAACATTTTTTATGCGCGGCTGACAGTGCGCATGAAAGTGCTTGCATAAAATAGCCTTTTAGACATTAATGAGTTCACGCGATAAAGGAGAAGTCCTGTAACAAATGAACTGACAAGCAAGCGGCGTAGGTTAGAAATAGAGTTCTGTTTTCATACTTTACAAACGGTACCATAATAAATAGCCCAAATCGAAGCAACAATTTTGAATTTTATTTTTACCGGTTCGGCTCATTTATTTTTATTTATAGTCATACTTTACATTTTTTTACCTGTTTTATATCTGTTATGTAAATTAATTTAATATTTAATAATTATTTATATGCTAATTAGAAGTATTATTAGTTTTGAATAAAATTAGCCACCGGTAATTTACATTTCATAAATTTAGAACACGGATTTAATTTAATGTTTAATTAATTTCATATAATAGCCTCCATATTTTCTAAACATATCCCTTTTATATGAGGCGACTATCTTAGTCATCGGGAGTAGAAACGCATTTGTGATCGACTTCAAATAGAACTGCTGTTCTCTATGAAGTTGCTTACAGGTGTCCATGGAAAACATGCTTGGTCCTTAAATCTAATAAATAACGTCGTTTAGAGCACCAGAGCTCTATCAATTACCACAGTTAAATCTTAAAGTATCTAACAGCACGCTTTCAAAAGCTTGGCTATTGATATAAATTGCCCTTATTATCAAACATAAGGGCAGTAATTGCTGTCAAGGTATGCGTGTAGGGTGCATGTTGAAAAGGCCGGTCGTTCGTTACGGTTGACATATCGGCAACACGAAACTAATTTCTTAAATGCTAACATTAATACTAGGGAATTACTTTTTAATTTATATCTTTCTATATTTTTTATGATTACACTTTCCATCTATCTTTGAAAGTGCACTGCCGGACAAAGGCCTCGTGACTGCGCCTATTGTTTTTTTTCCTTATCCGACTGTTGGACTGTGTTAGAAGGGCATGTTTTCCGAGTTTTTTTTTGGTACACCAACAGGCCAAACATTGCAAAATTTTAAATTCATACCATCCATCACTCTTTTGAGGTCCATAGCTGATCATAGACTTCTCTTAAATAGCTCCACTTCAATCTTCCTTTGTCTGGGTACATAGTTTTCTATATAAGTTCCGTTCCATTCTATGGTAGAAAAATGTCCAAAATTAGTGAAATAAATATTTCTGTAGTTTCTGTTACTTAGAGTAATTGAATAAAATGAAATGTCATTATTTTTTACTACAGTCTACGGGGGTACTTACAAATTGTCATTTTCAATATTTTTTGTTACACTACCACCGGATCGGAATATGACTTCAACTGAGAGGATCCGGCAAGAAATTCAGAGGGTTTGTCTTTTTGTTTGTGTAATATAATTATGTCATAAATGATATACATATTATCTACATAGTAACTTACTTACTTAGTAGTACTGTTTTGGCGTTGACTACGCCGTTCTCCAAATTATCATATTTTGGATGGAAATAGTAATATGTTATATGTAATGGCGTTTGGAAGAAGTTGGAACCTATCCAGTACTTTCACCTGCTTGGGCATCACCACTAATATTATCCTGATTAGAATAACTACGTCCAAAGCCCTGTTGTTCGTGTCAATCAACGATAACTCTTTCACAATTTGCTGAAATATCACTAATTGGTATTAGTTTTTTATGGCACCGAAACATTTTTTCGCATCATCATGATCAATCCATTATTGCTCCACTGCTGGTCACGGGTCTTCTCTCAGAATGAGAGAGTATTAGGTCATAGACCACTGCGCCACACGGATTAAGTGCGAATTAGTTGACATCACACACCTTTGACAACTCCTTTTTTAGAGAACTCTCAGGTGTGAAGGTTTCCTCAGGATCTTTTCCTTAAAGTAGTGATAATTAATATATAATACGAAAATCATTTCAGGAAAATAATTGGTGCCAGGGAGTTGAACCTCGGACCCTCGATTGAGGGGCCAAGATTAACCATGACGTTATCACTGCTCCTGTAACTGTAAACACAGACAAACAGACAGACAAACATTCTGAGAAATATAAACACGATTACTTATCGTTGGTCCTTCAAACAATTTTTTAGCACTTGCTTTTGTCATTTTTATTGTATGTACGAATAGGCTCAATTGATCTGGTTACTATGTAAACTAAACCTGTGAATAATACACAACTAGCAACGTATAATCTAATCTCGCAGATTTATTGCACCATGTATCATATCCGATGTGAACGGCTAGCTTGACGGATGGACGCGAGTAGCTTTGACCGGCGTGTGCGTCACCGCGCCTTAATAACTCCAGGCCACTTTGCCAACGTGCAGACCAGCTTTGTTGAGTCTGTATAGAAAACTGGTGCTTCCTTCATGTCGAAGAAAAATTGGATTGAGTTTTCTCTAAAGCAAATGTGATCCAACTGATGCAATGTAATTATTGTATCTTATGATCACCAATTTTGGTTGAGTTGAGAGTCTCAACTTGAGACAGCTGAAATGAAAGTAGGCTTTGTCAGAGAAATTGAAGCCATTTAGGAAAATATGTCAGCAAAAACATGTCTTCCTATTAGCGCCGAAATTTGTCGTTGCGATCAAGTTTTTCTAATGTTATGTCTGCATCAATAGACAAATCTTGCCAAATCAAAATAAATAAATCTGCAAAATTAATTTGAACGAAAGAATAACATAAGAACAATTTATAAGACATTTAATTCAACATATGTAAAAAGTAAGTACTCAGTTACTTCACCTAGCAAAAAGGACACTTTGTTAGGTATGTAATTAATTTAGAATGAAGTTCTGGATTGAACTTGATATAATTGTGGATCTCAATACTTTATAAGGCCAACATTTTAACTGAATACAACAAGATAATGAATTCTATTCGACTGACTTTTATATGAATTTGACGGGCTTATAAGCACGAAGTGTTTTTGATAGGATCATATTTACTTCTTCAATGACCACCGTACTATGTGTGTGTATTAAATAAACACTGGGATGCACACAAATGTAGTCGCGGGGGTATGTGCGTTTGACAGTAAATTTTAATGTTACTAAAATCGGCAGAAAACAGAAATAGTTCTTAGAGATTTGGCACCGAGTTTCGATGCAGGAGAGATGAATCTAAAACCGTCCTTTTATTGTGTAAATACGTGTTCTATTTTGTTCCCGCGGACATGAAATTGCAGTTTCGAAAATAATAAAATTTATTATGGCTTAAGGAAAACATTACCATAGGATTATAATGAAACAGCTGTTTTCCGCGACTGCTATAATACATATACAACCCTTATTTAACCCTCTTCAGGGTGGTATATAATTTAATCAATACTTTGTTAGTTAGAGACTACATTACAATAATCTATTTATTGTCCAAATTTAATGATTTAAGCATGAGTACTTTATTATCTTCGATGATAAGCCGAAGGTTAATGTCCTTTAGGACTAATTGGTTTCTTAAAAGTCCGAAAGACTCATTGACGTATACTGAAAATGATAACAAGTAAAGACTTCAAAATGATTTATGTTACACTTATTTGTTAAGTGATCGCTTATAGGACTCGGACGTGAGTCCTAAGACTAAATGGACTTGGCAATTGCATCTTCAATTTAGAGTCTAATTTTGCAAAAAATCCATAAGTTTTTGAAGTGAAACTTCTTGAAAATAGTGATTTGAAACTCGATGAAACGAAAATGCATTACGCAAGCAGTTATCAGCGCTACAATTAGATGTTGCTGCACCCTTATCTGAGCCCGCTTACGATTTTACTTTATAGCTTATATAAGAGCTCAAAATCGGTATATGCAATAAGATTTTCTAAAGCATAAGTTTTAATACCCTTATGCTCAGAAATATTTTCTTGTATACTAGCTGTGCCACGCAATTTCATCCGCGTTTGAGAATAATCTATTAAAAACAAACAAACATAGCGTAATGTTATATAGCCTAAAGCCTTCTACGATGAATTTACTTTTCAACACAAAAACAAATTTTTCAATCCGAACCAGTAGTTCCTGAGATTAGCGCGTTCAACCAAACTCTACAGCTTTATAATACTAGTATAGATTTATTATTTTTGCCAGGTGGCAGAACCAAAGTAGTTCGACCGGAGAAGTACCACCACCATACCTACTTTTAGCGTGAAGTTAATCCGTTTCGGAAGGGTGTGGTTGCCGGCTGTCTTATATATGAGGCGATCATCTTACTCCTCGGGAGTAGCAGAGCATCTGTGGTCGACTACCGATAGAAGAATTCTTTTGAAGTTGCTTGCAGATGTCCATGGGTGACTGTAACCACTTACCATCGTCGACTGCATACTTGTTTCATTCTTATAAAAGAAATATATTGTTATAAGTTTCACTTCTGCGGTGTGTGAATTGCACACCGTGCATTATATACCTACATTTATAAGACTTAATAGACTGGATCTCTTTCATGATTAGCGTTGATTGTGTTAACTGTCGATGGTGTCTCCAATTAAACCACGAAGAGTCCCACCACCTTTTTAAATGTTTCGATTATTTTCACGAACAAGCTATTTTAAATTGAAATTAAACAATCAATGCTACTAACAATAGAATTAATTCAGTGCGGATATGCAAATATAGTGCAGGGACATTGGATTTGAGGGGTCAATTAGGGACAATTGAACACAATCAATTAACGCACGATCTGAATAAAACTGCAGAACGTCATAAATTGTATCAATTAGCAGTCAACCTGGTTAATGGAGATAACGTAAAAGTATAGTATATTTAAATGTATTTATTTCTGCATAATAAGAGCAGTGTTATGCTTTGCTGTGTTCTGGTCTGTAGGGTGTGGTATAGGGGATATACTAAGGAGAGACGTCCAACTCAAACCTCAGGAGTAGCAACGCATCTGTGGTTAATAACAAGTAAGACTGAACTTATTTAGGGTTGATTATAGATGTTCATGGGCGGCAGTGACCACCAGGTGGATTGCACGTTCCATAGATGAGGAATGTTTTAGAAGCGTACTGCTTAGTATGAGTTGTTCTCCTCAAGCCATTGCCAGATGAACCAGGGTAGATCGACCGGGGAGGTGCCACCGCCACACCTATTTCTAGCACGAAGCAGTTCTTACTTAAATGTATTGACTAAAAAATAATTAGTAATTTTATTTAAAATATTATTATTCATTTTTATCCTTTACTTTTAACGGGTATGTTTCGAAACAAAAACATAAAGAGCGTCAGCGTCCTAAATAAAGTAACGATTGTGAATCATCCTTTTATGCCCGAAATATTTTCAATGTCACGAATTATCATACAAATCAGGGTTGTACTTTGTTTTGCCGTGACGTATAAAAAAATCGTTTAAAATAAAATCATTATACTGTCGGCTTCGACACTTCGTCGGTTCGGCTTGCAAAGAAATAGCACGTTAATAGTATCTTTTACTGTGGTAATAGTAATCAGATTACAGGTGGTAGAACCAATGTAGTTCGACCGGGGAAGTACCATCACCACATCTATTTCTAGCGTGAAGCAGTTCTTGCGTTTCGGTGGAAGGGTGTGGTTTCCGGCTCACTTTTATATGAGGCGACCAT
>DWNE01004642.1:0-14905 GCA_018249875.1 Cecropterus toxeus
CTAGAGGTATTTTTTTTAGTTTTTATTCAATGTACAGAATTCGACTCTTCTACAGTTTTATTATATGTATAGATTATTTACGTTACCTTCACTTGTTTCTGTAAAATAATGTTAAGGAAATTGATTTTGTCTGTCACAGAACGATCGATGTCTGTAGATGTAAATTCGTGTTTAGTTACTACATCCTTTATAATGACTGAAGCGCTCAACCCTGTGGTAAAAAATAAATATATTGTGGGTGTTAACAATAAAAAAGTGCAATTAAATTTGTGAAATATTAATAGCGCAAAGTATTCTCTGTACAAAAAAAAAAGTCATTGACTAGAAATCTTTCTTAGATTCAAGAATTCACATGATAACACGATGATTATACCTCTCGAGAATTACTGACGGTAATGTATTTACTATAGTGTATTGTTCAGTCATAAGTGATAGGCTCCCCACAGGCTGAGTAATGAGCGGGGCAGCTCATGATTTATACATCCCCGAACAATCCACTGAGTGTTCCGGATTTAGGATGCGTGTCATTAATCGTGAGATCCGAAGGTATTTTGCGGCGTATTGAGCAAGAATTAATGCTCTTGCAGGTGGCGCCTTAGCCTATGATTTAGTGGTCTATATGGTTTTTCATTAAAATCAATATCACGATAAGTTAATGAAATAATTTAGATACTAAATATTGCCTCTCGAGATTGACTCATTTAACTATATGTGACAGAGAAAAATGCATTTTAATTAAGATTAGCGAAAACATTCGTACGATACGTTCACGATAAAATTAATTGATTCTAACGAGTTAACTAGAGTCAGCAGAGTAGTAAACGAGAGTAGTAGGAGAAGCTGAAAGTGTTTGCAGTAATAGCCATTTGCAATGAAGTAGAAGCAGGATAATAGGTCTCATCTGGATTCTCCATTATATATAATAAATGCAAAAGTTTTTGAGGCGGTATGCGTTTCTTACTCTTTAACGTAAAAACTACTGGCCGGATTTATCTCAAATTTGGCACACATAAAGTTTATGAGCAAGATTAACACATGGTACTCTTAACCGTGGTAGACGTGACCGAAGCGAGCGTGCCGCGGGAATAACCTAGTAATATTATAAAACAACATATTAATTTTATATTACTGCGTTTTGAGTCATTATAACAAAGAGCTTAGATAAACAATGTAATAAAGCTATGGGAATGAATAATCAAAATAGGTAATATGGTGTCAGACATTTAAATCGTAGCTGTCGTATGACTCAAACGGTTTTGTATCGTACGTAAACGTGTGGGCGGATTATTTCCCAACTTAGTAACGTCAAAGTAAGATTTCACGAAATTGTGTCCCGTAAATAAGATGTTTTGAGATCATACAGGCTCAAAGGGGTTCCAAAAATCTTCACTTTACTTTGTGAGAGTTTCCGCTTTACAAAATAACCCATTTCTGGTATTTGTTCTTGTATCATTTTACGCAGTATTTCTCAGTTGCTTTAAAGAGATTTACACAAATTATAAAGTTAGGTTTAGTAAGAATTTTATCATATAAGTATTTATTGAGTACCAATTGTATGAATTAATAGGATTATTTAATAATTATCCCTTAATTGTATGCAACAAAATATTATCAATTAAATGAAGAATCAAATAAAATTGAACTAGTGTCAATAAACAAAGGGACGTCTCATTTGTCGAAATTATTTTTCGAATAGAATACTAATGTAAGTACGTGCACTATATGATGCATACTGGAAGTACCTAAGACCAGATAAATAATGGTGGCAATTTTTAAAGTAAATAAGTTCATAGGCCATAGTCTGTTTACATCAGCATCCCAAAAATCCATCCTTAGTGAAATCAGACGTTTGTTTTTGCATTTGATTTATAGCAAGAGTCACTTGTCCTCTGATATATCAAGTATGTTTGCCACTCGATAAAACGACGAAAGGTATTAAAAGCTGGGAGTTTAGATTTTCAAGTGAATTTTAGAAGTAGTTAGTTGAATGACTTTTTGAAGAGCCACTGACCTTGAATCAACGAAAGCTGCTTCGAACTTAACTTTTCTCTTTAATTGTAACTAACATTAGTTACAGAAAAGCTTTGTAATTAGTAGGCTCTAGTTTATTTAGCTCTAGTAAATTTAATACGAACTTTCTATCCGAAGCTATCAGCTCTAGTAGTGAGTTTTAACGTCCGTGACCGACCTCAGATAGAACTATAATCCTAGCTGAGGTTGATTTTATAGATAATAATAATAACAATGGTAGATAATATAATAATTATTATATTTTTATAATATATAATATAATAATTATTATATTAAGAATATATTACGTGTAAGAGCGGTATGGTGAGAACTCCTCCATGCGGGTTGTCAAGAGATGTCAGTGGAGTGCAGTGGCAGATTATCATCAGATGGGATTGTAGTTTCCTACTTCTATATTTACTACTTTAATATTCCCAGAAAAAAACATTTCGGATTTCTTAAGTTCTAAACGAGCTCAAATGGGTGAACTGATTGACGCAAAACAAGACTAAACACAACAATAATATATAATAATAATAATATTATGTTAAGCTTTAAGCTCAAAATCCCTAGACGTGCCCTATGCTCAGCACCGGACCAGAAAAGACTAATGGATGAATAGAACTGATTGTAGGTAGCGTTTTGGTGGTAGGTGTAGTTGCCGGCTTACTATCATAAGTGACAAACATCTTAGTTCTCGGGGGTAGCAACACATCTGTGATTGACTTACAGATGTCCTTGGTCGGCAGTGGCCACTTACCATTAGATGGACTGCAAGCTCATTTTCCACGTCAATTTTATTTTATAAAAAAAAACGAGCCTCCTCCTCCTAATTTTCTTCACGTCTACGTTAAAATAAAAGGTTATACGAGTGAAAGCGTAAAAATGTGTCAAAACGGTGATAAAATGACATTAAATCTTATGTGGGAAGCCAGATTTAGCAAGCTATACTTTCACTGGCGTAGCCACAACTCAGATAATATTAAATCTGACAAAAATGGGGACTAAGTCACAGGCAATAAGTAATATCAGTAATATGAAATATTTTTTGGAGCTGGCAGTGGTTGTGCATATAGTCCGTTGGATGTATTTTCCTGTTTTTTTACATGATCCATAAAGAATGTAAGGCTATTTTATTATAATCGCCGTTTTTTTTTATAAAATTGAAGTATCATTCGAGCGCGCAAGCTTCCTACTGGTAAGTCTGGTCATTAATGCCCATGAATACCAGCAAGCAAGTTTATGTAAAACAGCGGTTGCATTTAAAACCAATAATTGATACGTTGCTACTTCCGAAGATTAAGATGATCGCATCTTATGAAAGTAAGCAACCATGCTCTTCTACCAAACTCAAAAAACTCAAGTCTTGACGTCTTAAAACTCAAGTCTTGCGATAACCATACCGGACCGACACGCAATGGGTCCCAGGTTCGATTCCCAGCGAGACAGAAATGTGAATAATGAGTTAAGATTTCTGTTCTGGGTCTGGGTGTTCGTGTATTCTTCTTTGTGTGTTCATGGCGTCTACGACAAAGGAGAAAATCCTACTGTGCGGCTATGAGTGTAGAAAGCGTTGTTTATTTAAATCTTATGACTTGTACCGAACTGCAAATTATAAAGATATTGCCTCAGCGTAGCGTGTGTTTCCGTGTTGGTTTCGGAGAAGCCTCACACGAGCCCCTTTTGTCTTGTTTCATAACAAAACGCCAATTAAATACACGCTCTGCGGTATCATTCTAGGTTTGTGAGATTGCTAGTGTGTGTTCTTATTTCAATTGAAGTGTATGAAATATCATAATAATACAAAATCAAGGTAAAGATGAGATGTAAAGTCCGGATAAAAATCAAAACTAAATAACAATAAAACTAAATGAATGACTATGATCAACTTACATTTATTGCTAAAGATATCAAATTATGCAGGTAAATAAAATTTTCATACTACTTTGCCCAATATATTCTTAATATTTTATTATATGGAAATTATAATAATAGTAATATTAACATTTAATCATGTATGGGTCGAGTTTTGTTTAACGATCCACAATGGGACAAATTTCTAAGCCTGATAAACTTCCTTCCTAACTTCAAACAAGACCGGTGGCCACCGCAAGCCTTGTTTGGGTTTATATACGGAGCCCTTTAGACCCTAGAGGTCGTAAGGGATCACACAACGTAGCTCATTTTAATTTGTTTTGGTAACCTAAATTCACTATACAAATGATTCAAATTAGAATCCACATCTGTCCCCAAAGTGTTAAAGTCATCGTTACGAATAAGACACAGCTTAAACAATGATGTTATATTATGCAAAATGCTTACTGGATGCCTTAAGAATGGAATGAAAAATATTTATAAGTTATGATTTAAAGATTCTTTTAGATGTTAGAGACATATTTAGAAATATGTATGTGCATTGTGACTTACATTGCATAACTTACATCATATTATACATACATACACATACACGTACATAAATATAAATATAAATATAATATAATAATATTTATATATATGTCGTTCGTAGAAATTCAATCAATTGGAAAAGTATGATGCGATAAAGCGTTTACAAAAATGATTGTAACATGGTAACGGTACTACAATTTATAGTCATTAAGTAAGTACGAATAGTAATTAATATAAATGTACTTTATATATACGAGTATATATTTTCGGAGCTTAATATATTTTTTTCCAAGTTGTTATTCATTTAATTAATTATCTATTGGAATCCATGAATTGTAATGCTATATATTCTATTTACTACTAGCTGTGCCACGCAGTTTCACACGCGTTAATTAGAGAACAATCTATTAAAAACAGACAAACATAGCGTGATGTTATAAAGCCTAAAGCCTTCCACGATAAATTTACTAATTAAAATTTTACTTAACTTTACCAACTAATTAAAATTTAACGAGCGCATGGATTGACGAAGTCTTTTTCAGTTTATATTTCGTAAGTGGGGCGCAATGGTAAATAATTATATTTACATAGTTGATGAGTCCTGCTTTTACAGTAGCCTTTAATTACAATCAATTTGCGTATATATTGCGTATATATCATTTTTTTACATCTCTACTAGCATGTGCGTTCTTTTTGTTGTATTATTAAAATATTTAAATACAGTGAATCAAATTTCGAATCAAATTTTAATCCTAAATCTAAAGGTTAGTATATATACGCTGTGGGTCGTCGAGTCATACGTTATTTAGAACGTTCCCATCACTTATCACGATGATATCGTTGTTTTCGTATTACAATGCAGATTTGTCAAATGTGTATTTCGTCGCGATATGTGTGGAACTTGTGTTAAATTCAATAGAATGGAAAACTCACCTTCAGTTTTCCATATAAAACGTATGGATCTTGTAAAAATATTTTAGAAAAAAAGCAATTTATGGCTTTACAAATTGTAATTAATTGATTTTATAGGTAAGTAACAAATTGACATGAAATATTCAGAGGGCTCAACAGGTTTATTCTAAATGGATTTAAAAAATAAGAAAATCGCTTAAAATATTAAACCTCTGCTAAAATAAGGTAAGCGCCGTGGCAACGCTACGTAAATCACAATTAAAAGTGATATATACCCATCTCTTACTCTCCAGGAGAGTTAGAAGAGTCCCAGACATCGCATGAATTATTCGAAAGAGTCACATCTGTTATTATTACATGACGAAGGTTTTGCAGACTCCAGTATAAAATATTCCTGTAGATGTCGATGTTAAGAACAAGCACCTTGTATTTCAAACTAGACAACAATATCGATATCTAAAGATGGTAGAACCAGTATAGTTCGAGCGGGGAGATACCACCGCCACGCCTATTTCTAGCGTGAAGCAGTTCTTGCGTTTCGTTGAAAGGGTGTGGTTGCCGGCTCACTTATATACGAGGCGAACATCTCAGTCCTCGGGAGTAGCAACGCATCTGTAATCGACCTCAGATAGAACCCCCTGATCTATATGAAGTTGCTAACAGACGTCCATAGGTAGCGGTAATCTCTTTATCAAATGAAAGCTAGTAAATAGACTAATCTAAAAATATATATATTGTAATACTTTTACTTAACCATTTTGACAAAAACTCATATAAGCGTTAAATTAAATATATGAAAAAAAATTTCGTTGCAAGCAGTCGGGTTTTTCGTTTTCATGTCTTCAACGATGTTACTAGTTTATATAGAATTATTAAGGTTGATCAAATGATTTTATATTACTGAACAAAATCAGAACAAATACTCCAGGAATATTCTCTCCGCTTTTAGCCTCCGCTGCAAACTGTCCAAGTGACCTTAAATGGTGGAGCGAGCGGCAAGTGACTGAGCGAGTGCGCGATTAAACATTCTCCGCACTTAGAGCCGGTAGGTACACATGTAACTCTATACGGCTATCGGAAGCTGAATTGCTTTCTATCGGGATGTTTACGTGTAAATATTCACATTTTATAGCATGAGATTTTATGGTATAAATTTGCAAATGAAAGAGACAAACACATTGAGTTTTACTGGATCTTCTCAGTTGAGGTCGTGTTCTGATCCGGTGGTAGAGCAAGAATAAAATAATAATATTATTAAATAATAATATTATTTTATTCTTGCGCTTAAGGAGGTGATTACAAATTGTAGACAATAATCTACAATTTGTAATCACCTCCATAGGCCTACAAATTTTAAGGCATTTATGCTATGCAAAAAGGTCAGCTTTAGTACCAGTTCGAGTTCGGTTCGAGTTGACTTTTCAACTATTATTATATTATACTACACTATTAACAGTATTACAGTCCTATTTAACGGTAAAAATATATTTATACTATCTAATCGTGAAATCATTATAAGATCAGTGGTTGTCGGTTTAAAGGCAACAAATCTCTGCGTTGTGACGGGCGGCGGTAGGACCTTATGTATAATGTAGACTATCAATTATGTAACAAAACAAAAGGAACGTCGCTATCTCGGGGGAACCAGACAGGGAACAAAGTGCAGTATCATACCTCGAGCGATATAAGCTGCGGTGAAATTGCTGAAACAATGCATTTAGCACGAAACCACGTTAATTGGAGCGCGGCATCTGGAGATCAAATTTATTGCTTCGTTTACTCTTGTTTTATCAGCATAAACTAATTATAAACGAAAATCGCGTGAACTTTAATAAAAATAACACTTTGGATTTGTATTTTAATAGAATACCCAAAGAAATGTAAACAGACTTCCGATGTAATGGACATAGGCACTTAACAAAGTACTGATAAAATATATTTACTCTGTATTGATATTGTTTATTAAGTCCGCTATAATTTTTGTTAAAAATAAATAAACTATATCTAATTCTAGTAAAAGTTTAAAAAGGATACTACTGTAGAACCTAACTTTAGAACCTAACATACATGTTTTAATGTACTTTATTCCTAATAAAAGATTATCAAGCAAATGGTATTGAAATAACATAAAATTAATTTTAAAGCTAATTAATACATAAAATTATATACAAAATTAATAATAGAAGTAATTACCTTACATACCTTCTAAAATGGCCGTGTAAGGCATGGTTTCCAAAACACTGGCGGCGTTGCCTTGCTGAACGGCTAGACTTAATCTTTGAGTAAAGTAGCCGCCAGCCCTTTGGTCTTCGGAAGCTTGTACAAGTCTGGCCGACATATCTGACATGATTTTTTTTATGTCAGATGACCATGGACCCCTAGTCTCTATTGCAAGCGCCGCAAATACGTAATTGTCTAACAAATTACTATATTTACGGCGCTTCAGATTTCGAGCATGGTCATGTGTATTTAATGTACTTATAATTATGTATTAAGTAAATTAAGTAAATCTTTGACAGTAATTGAATACAGACGGTAAACCAAAGTGAATCACGGTTGCGGGCAATTCTTTTTTGCACTAAGATGGTCGCAAAGTATCTCGAATAGTCGGTTTTCGCACCCTTCTACTTAAACGCGTGAATTGCTTTACATTACAAGTAGACGTGACGATGATACATTTCCCTAGAAACTGAACTAGTTTCCAGATTTTAAAGGGTAATAAGTACAATGAGAATAAATAAATAAGTAATAATTGAAGACGCACAGGTGTATTCCATTAATTTGTTAAAGGTACACTCGATTCATAAATATTAGTAAGTAACTGACATTTAATTTCCTTGTGTCGCCGCCAAAAATATTGTTTCTCTTCATCTCGCGAGGAAAAGCACTTCAAAGCATTTTGATGGATGGAATTGTTATGAATTTACAAATGATTTCACGAAAGACGGGGTAGTGTTTATGAGGGAATATAATATACCCTCTTCTGATTGTGCGAATTGGAAAATAAATAATTTTGTAATAAAACAATTCTTATTAGTATAAAAAAAACGATAGTTGAAGTAGTGGTTACTGATGCTCATGGACATCTATAAGCAACTTCATATAGCACAGGGCTTCAGGGACTAAGATGGTCATATATAAGTTAGCCGACACCTACACCCTTCCACCGAAACGAAAGAATTGCTTCACGCTAGAAATAGGTGTGGCGGTGGTTCTTCCTCGATGGAACTACAATGGTTCTACCACCTGGTAAATAATATAATATGTGTGTAATTTATACATGCTGCACGCGGTAACAAAAGTTTGGTAATTTATCTTGTTTGTTTTCGTCTGCACTATATATATTTTATTACCCAATTGTTGTTACAATAATTTTAATATACTTGCTTGCCATCAGGATATAGTGTGGAGTGGCACCATGGACGAGAAGACGAGCCATTTTTGACATCATTACACGCAAACAAATAATACAAATGATTTTGATGACCATGTAACACCGCCAGTCCTTTAATATCACCAATTTATATTAAAGAATTTTGTGAAATAACATTTCTCCCTTCTGTAAAATGCAAAGGATTTACACGTGTAAGGTTTATCGGCTTATAAATGTTTTTCCTAATCCGTAAACATTCTATATGTTGACGAACACTCCCAAAATTAATGCTATTCACATCACAAAATTCTGGCAAACTGACGTACAAAGGACAGCAATATTGAATAAAATTCAGTATTCTTTCTTTATCCTTTTAACGCTCGAGAACTTGAGAAACAATGGCTTCAAAGCCGCTCAACCACTTAGAGTTGCGCAGGGAGTGTGCGAAGTCTTTTCTTTGTGAAACGTGGAGCATAAATTAGGTTACTGTGTACATACATAACTTAGTATTTAAATAAACTGTTTACTGATTATTTGTGGCTGTTTGTGGCGAATTTTACTCGCTTTCACAATACAATGAAATATTCAAAGACTTAAACATTCTAATAAGATTGATTAAACTGTAAAATAAATAAAGGCTTATTAAAATGCAAAAAATGGTACTTAAAAAATACGCATAGTGTGACGTAAATCTACCTCCGAGTTAATCCGTAGATCTTCATTGCAAATACATTTTTGATGTGAAACATCAAAAATGTACATCTGTGATGTTACTTCGACTTAATGCGGGGTACTGTCCCTATATGGCGGTATTTTCAATATCCTATATATTTAGTGTTCCTGTCGTAATTTCGTCTTTTATGCATATTACTTGTACATACACGATATTTCATATCTACCAGGCTTCCCGTGACGGCATTTTTTTTCTTTTGTTCATTAAAATACAGCTCATGCACCGGTGGAGTCTTTCGTTTTATAGTGACACGTCTTTTGAAGTGTTGATAGCAACTTGACAATCTAAAAGAGTAACGAGTATACTGAAATTAATTTCCAATAAATGCTGCTTGAAATTGTATACCTTCGGTGATATCTCAGGGGAGCTAGCAATAGATATGTGGGAACTAAGCTACTCACGATGTGAAATAAAACGTAAGTAGGTACATGCGTAACGTAAGTTGCTGCATATTATTTTATTTTTAATGACGAGTAATATATTTATGAATGTACGAGAAACATTTACAAATAAGTTGACATTTTAACTTAAATCTTTTCGTGGCATTTTACAGACTTTTCATAAATTCGGCGAACCCAAACATGTTTACATAACTGTCATTTCGAAAAAAGCAAGCACTGCAGAAACCGCACGTGGAATACGCTAAAATAAACAAAATATTCGTCTGGAAATTTCATATTTGTATTTAAAGTTTCGGTGATAGCATTTCTCGTAACAGAACCAGTTGCGGTCAGAGTATTGGAAACAGAAATATAAATTCAACTGTAATTCTATACGTTATTTAGTTAAAATAAAAATAACATCTTCGTTTCATAGCTTTCACGAACCCCGACCCAATCACCTTTATAGTTGTTAAGACGGTGAGTGTCCCTTGCAAGATTATAAAATTGCATCTCTCTATGTAAATTTAAAGCTTTCGCCCTTTTTCTAGGAAAATATTTATATCAGGTAAGATTTATAAGGAAAATATTCATATATTGAATCAACGAGATTCTTCATTAGACAATATCTGTGTGTGTTTTCATCCGCGTTTTATCCATCACACGGAAACTTTACATTTTTCGTCATAAAAATAGCTTCTATGTTATAATACTCTCTGTGCCAAATTTCACTCAGATAAGTTCAGCCGCTCTGGCATGATTGAGTAACATACATCCATTCTTTTAAATTTGACGACCCGGGTGGCCGAGCGGTCATCGTACCGGTCTGACGCGCAGTGGGTTTCGGGTTCGATTCCAGGTCAGACAGAAATATGAATGATGAGTTAAGATTTCTGTTCTGGGTCTGGGTGTTTGTGTATTCGTGTTTGTGTGTCCATGGCACCCACGACACAGGAGAAAATCCTAGTGTGTGGCTATGAGTGTAAAAAGCGTGTTTTTAAGCGTGTTTTTTTTCACATTAATGAAAGTAAATGAAAAAGTAAGATAAGAAGATGTTATAAAGTCTTTTTTCTGCAAATTTAATAAAATTGTCCCGCATGAACGTTGTGTAGCCGTCCGGCTCAGGCCAGTCTCTAAATAAACTAATGGCAATATTAAGTTAATGCTGTGCCATCGTAGGTTACATTTAATGAACTGATTATACTGAAAGCTGTTTACATTGCTTTAATAAATCGAAACTAGTAACATTGTTAATAACATTAAAACATAAACCCGATTGCTTAAAACTAAATTATTTATACCCAGAAAGCCAAATACCTACTAAAATACATCGAGCTTGATTCAAAATCGGCGGACTTTCAAACAAACTTTCTACCCCTATTTTATATATATTCCTCGGGGCTGATTGAAAAAAAATGGTACAATACCTATTTTATTATTTCTATCTATAAAGCCAGATACTAAGTTTCATAGAGTTTGCTTCAAAATTGGCAAATTTTCATAGGAATTTTTAACCCCTATCTAACCTCCTTAGGAGTTGAATTTCTGAAAATCCATTCCTATCACTCACTTACACCATAAAAGGAAGCCCTGTAGCAAATTCAAGGGTTCTAGGAACAGTAGTTTTAGCTGTGCATTGATATATAAGTCAGTGAGTCGGAGTTTCCTTATTAGATTTCAGATTTAAAAATTACAGTTACAGTGTAAACCTGTCGGTTTATATTTTTAAAAGTAAAAAATAGGTACCTGAGTTATGTATCTTTGGATGTAATATTTTTACACGAATATGATATTGGAAAGCAATATCTAACTTATAGTATTTAAAGATACATAACAGTGATCTAAACTTCATCCTACAAATCGGTACAATGGTGACGCGTGACAAGCGTCACGTGACACATGATACGTAACACATGTCAGATCCCGCGTGTGATTTATGCAATTTACATGTATAATATATTCCCCTACGTCATTTTTACCATTTCAAATTTATTTTAAGATAAAATTGTGGTTTACCTATACAATTTCAAAAATGTCTACTTTACCACAGGTGAGAATGGTAGGTACTCCTGTGTAAGATCCGGGAGTCCTCCACACAGGGCTGAGGACGGCCACCAGGGGGAGCTTTTCGTGTGGTAAAAATCCCACATAACCCACCGTCCGATTACCCTGGAAAAAGGTACTCCTGGGTAAATACGAATTTATGATTGATAAGTAATGAAATTAAAACATTTCTCTATGGCAAATCTTTGTATTTCACGCTACAATATTTTTTATACGCAAAATGTTTCAAAAACATTGTGTTTTAAATAAATAAGCATGCCTTTATGCATCTGTGATCAAATTTATAAGACTGAAAAATTACTATTCTGTCAAAAGTTTGAAACGCAACTGGCCCATGGATATAAAGTGCGTAATTTCAGAAGTTTCCAATAAATAGCACGTCTCGTCAAGATGTTATCTCGTAAGTTTTTCCTATATCTATCCTCAGGGCAGCCTCGTCGTAAACTAATAACACTTGTATTTTATGTTATACTTATCCTCTGTTCTGGACGTGTTGTGATATATGATATGTACAGCGATGTAATGTTAACGGTATATTCTTATTTTTGGTTGTAATTGAGTGCCATGGGATTTCTTTTGGATCCGGACCAAATACATAGACTTAAGTGTCTTGAACAAAATATCGTAGGACAGCAAATTTTGCTGATTTGAGTAGTACACAAATTATAGTCGCAAACACTATAGTATATAGTTTGTGCTTATTATGTTCTTCGATATTAAACACCATCAAAAGGTTACTATTTTTCAGCGATGTATCTTTAATAAAAATGGTAATGTGAAATTCTGAAACCAAAGAGTGTAGTGACGTCCTTAAAATAGTTACCTGCTCGAAATAGGGAAAAATATTGAATTTAAAAGTTTCATGCTAATCAAACCAGTGGTTCTTGCGTGGTTGAGTCACATACACACCATCTCATGTTTATATATTAGTATGGATATAAATATATAGATAATAATAAAATGTCATGATCGATGATTTTAATTTTAAAATAATGTTTATGTTTCGTCGTCTATTCAGGGCATTTGCAACATATAATCGCCAATTCATCACGCGTTTTAAAATAACATTACCTTTGTAAGTTTTAAAGGAATCTACCGAAACATAAAACAAATTTTAATTATACAAAGTAAGGTACTGCAATCCATGCTTGTCGGTAGAAACAAGATTTATTTCAGACATTAGATCGTAAATCAGTCGACCTAATTGGAGTATGTGCCTTTGCCCAGACATTTTGATGAGGATGCGAATATTACGCATAGATTATAATGTGGAGCTATCTCAATATTATCTTAATGTAAAAGTAGTTACGAAATATTATTTAGTACTTACATTCATGATTTCAACTGCATTGGACGGTTATTGTAGTAATTATGTTCTAAATTATTCCTAAATAATCATTATTAACCTTTCTAATTTCTGTAATATACGTTATAAATTTCGTGGTAAATCTCGTCACTTTAGAAACGAGAATAAAAAAATATATTTAAGAAATAACAATTCATAACAAGGTTTTTATTAAAATCATTTATGGAATTATTTTTAAATTATCCTTTTCAGTTAAAATTCATATCATACGAGTTACATAAAAAATTAATTGTTCCGTTATCTTAGTGTCTCCATATTTAATTTAAACTAAGGTAACTAAGCTAATAATGCATTGTCACCCAAGAAAACCTGTATGAAAAATATCAAATCAATCGATTTAGGTTCACTGGTTTTAAATTTTATCGCAATATTTGACTCGCACAACAACAAACTGCAACCCTCGCATACGAGCTTTTAAGCTAGTAATAATTAGATAGTTATTAAATATAAATAAGTAGGTAAATCTTGAAAATAATATATCTAAAGAAGACGTAGACCTTTGTAGTCAACGAGTGTAGAATTACATACTTGTATAAATATATAAATAATTAAATAAATCATTTTGTTTGTCACGCTTCAGCGCCGTGATGGAGCTACAAGTTATCCTTTAGTTTAAAAATGTCTTAACATTATAAATGGTTGCGCAAGTACAATCCAAGTAAGCGGCCATCACTCGGGAACATAGTGGCGTTGAATTGTAGCGTTATGTAGTTCACTGCAACATGAATGTGGTTAAACTGGTGCGTTGTTGTGTGTGTGTGTGATGTCGGTTGGCTCAAGTTACATAGAACAGTGTTATAGCGATTCTCTTAGAATCTCGTAAAGTTTGTTTATTAAAAAAAATGTTTAAATAAATATAATGGTTGAGGAAACGTGTTTTGAATTTCTTATGGCATATCACACAATTAATGAATGCTTTAAACTACGTAATTAGTTACGTAGTGCAACATTTAGTAAATTAAAAAAATTACAATTTTGTATCCATTACATTTACATTTTTTATGGTTTGTTATTCCACAAAATGCAAATTTCGCGTAATGTGGTTATTTTGTGGTTGCCGGCTTACTTGTATGAGGCGACCGTCTTGACTCAGTAGTAGCAACGCATTTGCGATCGACTTTAGATAGAATCCCTGTTCTATACGAAGTTACCCATGGACATCGGTGGCAGTAACCGCTTATAATCATCTGGACTGCATGCTCGTTTGCACTCTTATAAAAAATACCATTTTATTTCCACCGTACGATATCTGAGTCTATCTTTAAATTGTCACGGCTATCCATAACCACCTATAACCAAACCCATGTGAACCAAGAGACATAAAGCTGATTACATCTACTTCTTATGGCCGATGGAAAGTGTTCACTAATAGAAGTAATCAGTGTACAACGCCTTTGTAGAAAGTCGAATTTAATTATTTCGTATATTACGTAAAACATCAGATGTTATAAGTGACATATTTTATCTTTTATGTGTATATTATATGACATATTTTATCTTTTGTATGTATATTTTTTTAAAATAAAACATTAACTTGAGGTTTAAAAATATACGTATAGTAAGGATTTAAGTTGCATTAGTAGATCTTTATTAAGTTGAAAATACAAAATATTAATTAATTTAAGAAATATATACATAATAAAAAATAACTGAAATTTAAA